>WSYH01000331.1:64231-154874 GCA_036426205.1 Ascaphus truei
TGTGCAGTCCCAGTTCCATGACGATTGTGTGCAGTCCCAGTTCCATGGCGATTGTGTGCAGTCCCAGTTCCATGACGATTGTGTGCAGTCCCAGTTCCATGAAGATTGTGTGCAGTCCCAGTTCCATGACGATTGTGGAGCCGAAAACATAAGAAAATAACGGCGGACCCATGTTTCTGAATGGGACGCCCCACAGCGTTAATCCTTCACTCTACAGAAACCGGCCGAAAAGAGCCGCGCGCCATCCGCGGGTTAAAAATTCCCGCGGTGGCAGCCGCTTTAGAGTAAAGGCGGCCGCCACTGTATTGAAACAGATTTTCATTTTTGGTTAATTTTGTGATATATATAGCAAATATATATATAGCAAATGGAAATATTACTGTGTGCTCATTTGCATGTCTTAGACAGGTCTGCAATCCCTTGCTGCAGTGGAAGTGCTGTGTGCTGGGTGATAATGGGGAAAGATAGGGTTGCAGACCTGTCTAAGACATGCAAATGAGCACACAGTAATATTTCCATTTGCTATATGCTTTGCTGTGGAGGGTTTTTGTCACTTTTTTTAACCAACCATAACTTAACTAAGTATAAATATATATAACAAAAACACACACACACAGAGTAGCGCTAGAAAGTTAGAAAATAAAGTGACTAAAATATGCAGTTACTAACGTGATAATAATATGTAAGATAACCTAATATATATTATACTAAACAGTGAAATGCACAATTCAGTGAATTTAACTATAACAATAAAATTAACCAAAAAATTGTAAAGTGAAAAAAGTGTCACATAAAATTCAAAAGGATAAAGTCCAACCGATTCCACTAGATGGTTCAGAGAGATGATTAACCCTTTCCGGTCCAATGTCGGACTATATCCGACAAAATATTTTGCCACTTGCGGTCCAATGTCGGATCGGGAGGAGGAGGCAGGAAGATGTGGAGTGAGGCGCCGGCTGCAGCACAAGTTCCCTGCATTCCCCTTCTCTCAGCAGCTGCACTGATCCCTCCTCCTCTCCCCCCCACACTCCCCAGCCCTCCACCAATCCCCCCCCCCACAGCCCCGCACCGATCCGCACAGGCAGACAAAGCAGCTGACATCGGAGGTAGGGGGAAGGGGGGGGGGCTGTGTGTGTGTGTGGTGTGTGTGTGCTGTGAGTCCCCTGCATTCCCCTTCTCCCAGCACTGACATTGGAGGTAGGGGGGGGTGGCTGGCTGTGTGTGGGGTGTGTGTGTGCTGACGAAAGGCGTCAGGGAGCATCATTACGCAATACGCACGGACACTACGTCATTACGCATGCGCAGGAACAGGCCGGTTCGAGCGCTAAACAATACAGAGGCCATCCAGCAAGGAGACATTCTCTGGGATTTCTGGAACGTTTTTCTGAACAATATCTATGCACCCTGGACATCCTGACGGATCACTGCCCCTTCATCTTGTACCCTTGTGAGTTAATTTCTTCCCCCTCCCTCCCTTTCCCTTCATTAAATATACGGTTTTACACTATGGGGCGTGCGCTCTCTCCTCTCCCTTTTATACACATATATATATATATATATATATATATATATATAACAAGAAAACAATATGAAGTAGCGCCGCTAAATATCCAGTTAATTATAAATATTTAGTAGGAGAGAAAGTAGCTAATTGGATAGGCTTGAAGGGGCAGCTAGATAGGGCTAATACACTATGATAGAACTTTATAAAATACAATTGGCAATGCAATCTCCTGACAAAAACCCTAAAGGAAAAAATATAAAATCTAAAAAATGTATTTATTAATAAAAAATATATAGAAAAAATTGTCAAAAGATAAAAATATATAATAAAAAACCTTCAATAAATAAAGTCCTGTTCCAGTGGCAATGTCCTTGGTTTCTTGCAGCCCGTTTCAAAGGGATCACCAGTCCCTAGTGATATCTGGAAAAAAGAACAAGAAAGAAACAGGCGCACACCTAGTGCATTACCACAATAAAAATGTATTGGATGAACATAAAATCTAACAAATGGCCACTCACAAGGATACAGCAAATATAAGCATGTATGAGATAGGCTCTCATGTGCCTTGCAGCTCAATCACCCCTCACCCTCGTAGGACTTGCCGCGCGCAACTCATTGGCTCTTCAACTATGGATCATCCTCTGCGAACCGCAACCGGAAGAGGGGTCTTTCACCTTCATTGCTCCACCAACCTCGGTCCCTCCGGAAAACAGACACCCGAATGTAGCACAATGCATCAGTGTGCGAGGCGGCGAGGTTCAAGCGGGAGAGCAGCACACAAAAGTTCTCAGTCAACCTGCATCAGTGTTTGTGGGCAAATGCGCGCCGGACTCTCAGCCACGCCCTACGCGTTTCGTCATCAAATGACGTACTTCTTCAGGGACCAATGTGAGGGAGCACTGAAGTGAAGACCCCTCCTTCGCGGTTGCCGGTTCACGAAGCTGATCCACGTGAGCGCGCCACTGATTGCGGATGGACGCTGGTGATTGAGCTGCAAGGCACATGAGAGCTATCTCATACATGCTTATATTTGCTGTACCTTGTGAGTGGCCATTGTGTTAGATTTATGTTCATCCATACATTTTTTATTGTGGTAATGCACTGGGTGTGCGCCTGTTTCTTCTGTTCTTTTTTCCATATATAGTATATACTACTATATATAATTATATATATCATATATAGTATTATCGTATATATCTGTAAGTAATTATAAATATTATCATACATCCCTACATAAACAACAGAACACACATACACACCCTACATAGTTAATAAATTGATTCTTTAAAACCCTCGACGGATAAACTCTAAAATAGAGATCCTGGTTGGTGCTACTGAGACAAAGGTATAAATAGCACAAAAAAAAGACAACAAGAAGTCTCACTAATGTGCACTCAGATAATCCCAGAAAATATAAAATGTATTAAATACAACTACTGCTGCGGCCCCTTTTATTCTAAAACATCACCGCATTTTTCCGGGATTTTTTTCCGAATGCTACGCACTTCACCGGGTGCATGCCACATTCATGTTGCGTTCTCAGCCGCGGGTCAAGCACGGGTCATGCGCGGTTGATGCGTTTATTGAGAATGGTTCGGATTTAATAGGTTGCAAATCTTCGCGTGTCCGCCAGATGGCAGATATTCATGAATTGTAATGCGCATGCGCTTCAGTAATGTGTCGACTAGCAGGTGTTTCGTTTAAAAAAGATACCACAGTGGGATATTGGAAATTGGCCTTGGGACTGAAGGAAGAGGTTACAATAATGTAACAATTTAGGCTTTTCATATTAAAGAAAGACAAAGACCAGTTTCTGTTACAGTATTTTCCAGAGACCCGCCGCCCGCCATGAGTGTTCAAGTTCACAGATCAGCTCCAGACCCAACATGGTGGGAGGCAGGAAGATCTGATAAGAATAACCAAGCCCGCAGCCCCCGGTAAATGGACTGACAGAGGTACATGGTTCACTAATAGTTAAAGTTGACCCCCCCCTCTCCGTTCATTTAAGACACCCGGTGAGGCCCCAACAAGATCTCCCTGGCAGCTACACCCCCCCACGGCATCCCCAACCATGCCCAGAAGCGCCGAGGCCCAAATCTAATGTTGCATCACTTACCTGGATCCCTGACGGCAGCAGACAGAGACTAGCGGCCATCTTGGAGCAGCTCCGGAGTCCAACTGAGAAGGGGCGGCATCGGATGATGTCAGAGGGGAGGAAACAGCACTTCACACGAGAGGAACAGGAGTGTGGTGCCACATCCAAGATGGCGGCGGACGCAGATGAGCCGGAAGGGGCGGGAGCCGGAGCAGGAAGCCGGAAGCGAAAAAGCAAAGGACACCACACAGCACCAAGCAGCGGCAGGGGCCAGAGGAGATCTCAAGCATGCTGGCGGAGGCGGCAAACAAGGCACACACACGGGCGTTAGGATAAGAGAGCCCATAGGATAGTGCAGGGAGAGAGTAGACCAGGCCGCTGGAAAAAACAGGGAGCTCCATTTAGATAGAAGGTGAGGAGTAGGAGATGGGGAGGGGGAGAGAGGGGGGAGAGGGAGTTAGAGGTTTATGTACCCACAGAGGAAGGAGATAGAAGCTTTAAAAAGTGAGACAGGGGAATAGGAGAGTTACCAAACATAGAAAGACAGGGAGACAGGAGAGATAAGGGCTATGGGCTCCAAAGCGGATAGCTGGGAGAGAACAATGAAGGGAGGGCAGAGAGACTCAAGGAGAGGGCCTGACGCACAGACACAACAGGGGAGGAAGCTGAGCTGAAGTTAAGAGGTAGAAGAGAAGGGGACATAACTAAACGATTTAGCGGAGATCTTGGGCTTAGCGGTTGCTACAAGAGGCAAGTTTGTTGGGAACTATAGGGAAAATGGGGTCAGGTTGAGGAAAGTTACTGTTATAAGGTTAGGTCTTTGTTTATTCTTGCATTGGAGGTTTTACATTGTCTTGTTGATTCACGAAATTAGTCAACATTACAGTTTGGACTAATAAAGCTAATGGTTTGTCGGCTGGGACGTCGGTCCTACAGTCGCCGTGTGTGTCTACCCTCGGGCTGGGGCAGCTGCCCTAGATCCTGAGGAAGTCCTGGGGAAGAGGTGGTACAACACAGCCCTTCGGAGAAGGTGGAAGACAGAGGGCATGTTCCAGAGACCCACCGACCCACAGGCAAGGGAGAGAAAGTGGTTCCATGCCACCGTTCACTCTCCCACGTTGATGTGTGTGCTGTATGTACACCGTAGCGGCCCGACATATCAAAAGGTAGCACTAGGAGCACAAGATCAGTACCCCACACCACCATGCCTCTAACCTTTATATCACACAACACTAAGGGACTAAACTCCCCATGCAAACGTAAGATAGCACTCACTGATTACAAAAAAAAGGGAGCGGACTTCATCCTACTCCAGGAAACACATTTCAGCACCACTAGTGCTCCCAAATACTTCGACAAGCAATACAACCAGGTATTTCTATCCTCCGCTACAGAAAAAAAACGGGGTGTAGAAATCCTAGTTAATAATAGGGTGGGCTTAGTAGTAGACAAAGTGAAGAAAGATCAGGAGGGCAGGTTCTTGATGCTCATAGGATCCATTAATACACAACCCATAACAATAGCCACGCAATACGCCCCAAATGCCCAGGAGGCAGATTTTTTCACAAAGACGTTCAACGTCCTAATTTTTTTTAGCAAAGGAGCCCTAATTCTAGGAGGGGATTTCAACACGGCTATGAATACAGCCCTAGATAGATCAGGCCCTCATAAGCACAAGCCCAAACCACGACCTTCAGCGCTAGAGCAAGGCTTAATAGATCTACAACTAATAGACGCATGGAGAGAGACCCACCCGCTAGAAAGGCTTTACACTTTCTACTCACACCCACACGACTCATTTAGTAGAATCGATTACTTCTTTGTATCTTGTAGACTGGTCTCCGCGGTCACCCACTCTGGGATCCATGATATTTCATGGTCTGACCACGCACCGATCGAGCTGAGGTGCACTCAGATAAGGTTGGAAAGGCCAAGAGCAAACTGGAAATTAAATGATTCCCTTCTAAAGATCCCGGACCTTGAGAGAAAGATCAAAGATGAGATCAAATACTTTTTCAGTGAAAATAAAGATAACGTTGACTCACATATAACCCTCTGGGAGTCACATAAAGCAACACTGAGGGGGGTTTTGATTAGTATGGGAGCCCGCAAGAAAAAAAAAACGCAACGCAAAAATTATTAAGGAACAAACAGAGCTAAAGCAGCTTTGGGAACAACATAGAAGATCACCCAATGCAGCGACCCTGCAAGAAATTAAAGACACCCAGATTAAGCTAAACCTACTCCACACCTCCCAGGCCGAGAAATCGCTAAGTTGGTCAAAGAGAAGATTTTTCGAGAAAGCAAACAAACCAGATACCTTACTAGCTAATATGATTAACTCCAAAACACGTAATTACAATATTCAAGCCTTACGGCGAGAAACGGGGGGGGCGGGGGGTTACCGCCAATCCCAAGCAAATGGTAGGGGAATTCAAAGCCTTCTATGCAAAACTATATGACGGGGATAAAGTAACTAGATCGGCAGGGAACAAGGAGGCCCTAGTGAGTTTTCTAGAAAGCTCAAATATACCCAGCTTGAGCGAGATGGACAGAGAGGTGATAGGTAGAGATTTTACAATCGAGGAATTATCGGAGGTTATGAAAAACCTGAAACCCTCTAAAGCCCCGGGTCCCGACGGATATTCGAATCTTTATTACAAAAAGTTTAGGAAACAATTAGCCCCTTATCTACTCCGTATGTTTAACCAAGTGCTGAACGGATCCCCGTTCCCTAGCCAGATGCTCCAAGCGTCCATTTCAGTAATCCACAAGACAGGGAAAGAACCTCTGGACTGTAAGAGCTACAGACCTATATCCCTGATTAATTCGGACATCAAAATTTACTCCAAATTATTGGCCAATAGATTGAGCCTTATCCTACCCAGACTGGTGCACCCAGATCAAGTCGGTTTTATCCAGGGTCGACAAGCATCTGATAATACCCGACGGATTATTGATCTGATAGAGATAGCCAATTACAAAGATATACCAGTTATGGCGCTCAGTCTGGATGCGGAAAAAGCGTTTGATAGGATAGACTGGCCATATCTGGAAGCCACACTTGGAGCGTTTGGAATGGGAGACAAATTGATAAAAGCTATATTCACTCTATATTCGGCCCCGTCGGCTAGGGTTACCCACCAGGGATTCGGTTCAGATCACTTCCAAATTAAGAGTGGTACACGACAGGGATGCCCGCTCTCCCCCCTCCTCTTTGCACTGTGTATGGAGCCGCTGGCGGCCCAGATTCGGGATAGCAAAGATATCTCAGGTATTGACATCGGAAACCAGACGCATAAGGTGGCACTCTATGCGGATGACGTGTTCCTGACAGTATCCAGGCCCCTCACCTCTCTGCCGAACCTGTTTGAAGTATTGGGACGGTTCAATAGGGTCTCCGGGTTCAAAATCAATCAGAGCAAATCGGAGGCTATTAACATAAATCTCCCTAAACACGTTGAAAAATTAATTGCCCTTAACTTCAATTTTCGCTGGCAACAACAACAAATCAAATACCTGGGGATTAATATCACGCAGACATACAACACAATTTACCAGGCAAACTACCCGCGACTGATGAGGACCCTGAGAGAGGATATCCATAGGTGGGCTAAAAATAAAATTTCATGGATCGGCAAAATCCACTGCGTAAAAATGAACTTGCTCCCTCGCCTATTATATCTTTTTCAAACTCTTCCAGTGCCGTTAGGTTTGAAGGACACTCTCTCCCTCCAAACTGAGATAGATAAGTTTATCTGGGGAGGTAAAAAGGCGAGGGTGAGCAAACAGATAATGCGCAAACAAACGGGCGCGGGACGGCTAGCGGTACCTTGTTTGTTGTCATATTACCGGGCGGCCCAATTGTGTCAAATTGTGCAATGGCACACTAACCCCGACTCTAAAAGATGGGTCGCGTTAGAGCGAGTGGTATGCTCCCCATTAGAATTGGAGCACCTGATTTGGTACCCTAAGAAGGTGCGCAATAGCACCAAACTGCCGCTATCCTCAATGACCAACTCGCTCTCGATCTGGGAAGGCACAAGGCTCAAATGCGGCCTGACTAGCAGGGCGTCGGGCATGACACGAATTTGGAATAACCCCCTCTTTGCTCCGGGCCATTCCAGCACAGATTTCTCTATCTGGAAACAAAACAACATAAAGCGATTAATAGATCTGCAGGGGAGACAAGGCATAAATTTTTTCGAAATAGTCAAATCAGACCATCACATCCCCAATGCCGAGATCTTTAGGTACCTCCAGATTAGGGCGTTCTATCAAAAAGTTCAGCCACAGTCCCCTATGACGAATTTCGAAAAGCTCTGTCGATCAGGGACATCCACGGCGAGACTCACATCGCAGATGTACAAAGAGGTGACCGGTTCTAGCACGATAGTAAAAGACAAAACCAGATACATGACTCAGTGGGAGACAGACCTGGGAGAGGAGTTGGAAATGGAGGACTGGACAAAGATAGTGACTGCGACCTCCAAGAGCTCTATGTGCACAACCTTAAGGGAGAACGCATATAAGGTTATGATGCGATGGTACCACACTCCCACAAAACTAGCTAAATTCCTGCCCAGTTACTCCCCATTGTGTCCGCGACAATGTGGACAGCAGGCAGACCTGTTACACATGCTGTGGTCCTGCCCCAAAATCGTCCCAGTCTGGGACTCAATTAAAGACTGGTTGAATAAAATTACAGGTAAACCCATCCCATTAGACCAATGGCTGTTCCTCTTGAACAGACCAGCAGCCGGGTTCACCAAAGGAGAAAACAAATTGTTAGCTCATTTTGCTATGGCGGTGAGGGGGGAGACTGCAGCACGTTGCAAACAAAACATAATTCCCACAATTACAAACATTAGAAATAGAATTTGGTCAGTATGCCAGATGGAAATTTTGACAAGCCTGGTCAACGACACTGGCGAAAATTTTGAAAAAGTCTGGGCACCATGGTTAGCCCAGAAAGATATCCAGGGAGTGGAAAGGACCACAATTTGGCTTTAATATTAGAAAATGCGTTCTCCCATGAGGGAGTGTTTAGAGACGGGACCCACGACACACATAGATATCCCCCCCCTCCCCCTGAGAACCCCGCTTACTCTGGAAGGGACTTATAGGAGAGCGAGAGAGATAAACCAGTTGAGAGTCGGCTGTCCTACGGGGTACGCACCAATTCCCCAGATGCAGAGAACCAGCGAAGGTGAGGCAGAGGCGGAACCACAGAAGGAGAACCCCAACTCCCCCCCCCCCCCCCCCCCCCCCCTTCCCTTCTCTTTGTCTGTCCCCCCCCTCCGACCCCTAGCCGGAGGCCCGCCCCAGTCTGTCTGTCTGTCTACCCCGTATGTCCAAAAATGTCTATCCACTCACAATGAAGATTGACACATGCAGTAAGCTGATACTGTGAGCCGTCGTTATCTTACTCACTGTATGTATACTATGCTTTGAACAAAATAAAAAAAATTAAATTGAAAAAAAAAAAAAGTAAGACAAAGACCAGTTTCTGTTATTCTCCAGAGACCCGCCGCCATGAGTGTTCAAGTGCAGCCCGTGTTTCAAAAACCCGACAGAACGTACGCGTATTTAATATGGGCCGCGATTAATGCAACAGATGATAAGATGGCAACAGTTGTTCAAATTTATCAGTATTTTATCGAAAACTATGACTTTTACAAATTTTCACCAGCTCCTCATGTGTGGAAGCGTGCAATAAGGAAAAGGTTATGTAGCGATCCATGTTTTTATCGTATTGATCCCCAATTTATTGGAGGGTATTGGTGTGTATCACCGGGTTTTTCCTGTATCTAGGATCATGCAGACGGCAAAAGGCGAAAGGTCGTGTTAAAACCAACTAAGAAACGACAGTCGCTGGCAAGCAATGCGCCAACACCAGCACCAGCTTCCAATAACGGTCCCACCGTCAGTGACAACCCTTACTGTCTGTCCACGCACGGATACCTGCAACCTGAGCCGGATTTCGTGTGCAGTTTCGAGCAAGCTTGCATGTACCTAAACGATTTCCAGCCTCATCAGCTGACTACAGGTGTAGTAGTCCCGCTGCCAACTATCAACATGTATGATCAAGAATACTGGACTGGCAGTGGCCCGGTGCCGGCGCCAGCTGAATGGGAAATTCTATGGTGAGTAATGTTGCCGTATTTTTTTCTGTTTTTTTTTATTTTGAAAATATCAATATCAGTGCGATTCAAAGTCAAGCGATTCTCCTGTAAGCAATATCATTGGCTGAGCGGCTTCTACAGTACTGCAGATGCTGAACAATTGGTGGAACACTAGGCGCATGCACATTGAACCTTCTTGAAATGCATATGCGTGTCATCACATCGATGGTAGGCGCATGCGCATGGGAACAGGAGACGCCCCCCGAGAAAATTATTGGTGGGACTGACTGGGAACTTCTTTAGGGGACTGACCATTACAGTAAAACTTTTCTTTTTGTTTTTCCTCAGAAAAGAAAACGGCAAATGGAGGGATTTCGATGGATAATATCGCTTCGTGTAACAATGGCTGCACATTGCTGAATCGGATTTAAAAAACCACGTACCGGAGTCTACAGTTTAGTGGCCGTTGTTATTGATTAGGATAGAATACCTGAAACAGTATGCTGATGTTTTCCGACCGTACAGTATACAGTACATTTTTATATACAGTATACTGTATAATAAACCCGAAAAAATAAAAAGTATGCATTTATTCTACATGTATTACAGTACATACAGTATGTGTCTTCTATACAGTATCAGTACATACTGTACAGTACAGTATGTGTCTTCTATTTTTTTTAATACTCTTGTGATGTGCAGTATTGAGCATGCCTACAGTATACAGTACAGTGTGCCTGGACAGAAGTGTACATTCTAGAAACACTGAATTTTGTTACAGTATCAAAGGAGACAATGGAACAATTTAAAACAAATCAACATGTTCTTTTATTGGTGGAGTAAGTACAAAAACATTTATTTACAAATACTGTACAATGTAAAAACATTTTAAGTGCACAGCAATTCAAAACATCAACAGGTGTATGGTTTACTGCTAGTGAAAATATTTATGTACAGAAAGTAAAAACATTTACAGTCAGTCAGTATGGTTTACAGTCACATGTTGTTATTAAAAAATTTCTTTATTCATAAAATATACAAAACGCAACATCTCCATTATTAAAGAACGGCAAGTCAAAACATTTACAGTGGGATGGTGTGCAGAACAGTCAGTCAGGCCTGCACCACTAGAGTCCTCGAGGGACGCAAACAAGCCCGGTTTTCAGGACAACCTTGAAAACCGGGCCCGTTTGCGGCCCTCGGGGACTGGAATTGTGCAGGTCTTGTGTACAGTAAATACAAACATTTATTTGTTAATACAAGTTAAAACACACAACAACATCTCCTTTATTTAAGTACAGCAGGTCAAAACATGTACAGTACAGTTCAGCACAACAGTATGGTCTTACCTGTTATTAAAAAAAATTCTTATTCATAAATATACAAAACGCACATCTCCTTTATTAAAGAACGGCAAGTCAAAACATTTACGTGGGATGGTTTGCAGAATAGTCAGTCAGCGTGCAACCACTACATCCTCGAGGCCGCAAACAGGCCCGGGTTTTCAGTTGAAAACCGGGCCTGTTTGCGGCCCTCCGGGACTGGAACAAAACATCTACCAAACATTTACAACAGTTGAACACTCACTCAAATTCGTACCCCACCAGATTGTCCTTCCATGGCCGATGCCTTGCATGGCGCAAAATGCCATTAATGCAGTCTCGAACGCCTTTCATTACAGGATCTGTAATTGAAAAAAAGCGCCGCAATTCGTTCAGAATGGTCTTTCTTAAATTGTCAGGAAGCGCCTTTTTCCGCGATTTCCTTCGTAGTTCACTTTGAATGCCCACTCGCAGTACAACAAGGAGGACACATGGTGCTTAAAAATTAACAAGGCATACTTGTGGGGTGCACCAGCACTCATCACCCTATACTTCTTCCTGAGTGCCGGTGGCATATCGCGCAGGATGTTGTCGGGCACCGTATCGATGCGAGCGAATGTAGGTGTTCTTCTGTGAGCGGGTGTGCTTGTGGCGGTGGGTGAGAGTAGGTTGTCTGGGAGGAAGCTTTCCTCCTGTCTTGGTCGCCGTGTTGTCTCCTGGCGTGGTCTTGACGGGATTGTCATGTTATCCTCGTAAACGGCATACATGTACACAATTTCTTCTGGTGGAGGGGGTGCGCTTGGTGATGGAAGGTGGTCGATGCTCCCATTTATCACATCCATGCCACCCTCCTGCTCCGGCGTCAGGGATACAGGGACATGAACACCGAGCAAATTATGTATCCCCGCTATGTCAGTCTCTGTCTTCTCCGTCCGTCAATCCATCCATTGATCCATCTTCTCCATCCGTTGATCCATCTTCTGCATCCGTTGATCCATATTTCGCGTCTGTTGATCCATATTTAGCATGGTCTCCAGAAGCAGATCTATCTTTGCCAGCACAATAGAGTTCCCGGGGATATCCACACTTATCCCATTCAGCATCCGGTCTAACGAGCTGCTTCTTGTGCATGGCGTGATGTGAACATCTGGGTGGATGGGTGCTATGGAGGATGAGATGGGGGTTCCATGGAGAGAAGCGGCAGCGTCGTCGAAGAAGGGTGGAGGAGGTGACCTGTGGATTTCTGGGAGAGGAGAAGCGGCAGCGTCGTCGAAGAGGGATGGCGAAAATGACCTCTGGATTTCCGGGCGAGAAGCAGCAGAGTCGTCTAACTGCAAAGGAGAAAGTGACCAGTGGATTTCAGAGGCACCAGCGGCAGCGTCGTCGAAGAGCACTGGCGAAGATGTCCTGTGGGTTTCCGGGAGGGCGGCGGCAGTGTCGAGGATGAGTAGTGGAGAAGACGGGCTGAAGATTTCTGGGAGAGCGGCGGCAGAATCGTCGAAGCGTATGGGAGGAAGTGGTCTGCGGTTTCGATGGGTTGGCTGCCATTTGTTTTGCGTTGAGTGTACATCACCGTATTTCCTCTTGACATAATAAGGCTGACGTCTATTAAAACCATTAGCTTTTGGAGTCAGCAGAAGGTTTTCTTTATTGGCAATAGCCTGTCGCTTTGGCCTTGGCGTGGAAACGGCTGCCGCCTTCGCTTTTTCTGTGTGATAGGCACTGCAGAGGCGAGTGGCTTCCTGCGTCCGTAGAATCGGGGTTGATCCATGGAAGCAGATGGCACAATGCAGTATCTGGACAAGGGCAAGTTCAGATAAAGATCATCGAGTGGTGGGCTATACAAAGTGTGTAACCTTTTATGTATGGCGACGAGGTACAGGTGTTGAAAGTGGGCATACTCTAATGTGAGTCATTACCGTATAAATACACCATCCATTTTGTTGATTCACTGCACATTGAATACACATCGACTAAACATCGAATATACATTCTTGTGTTTGTATTTCTTTCTACTCGCAGCAGTGCCTGTTAAAATGATTTCAAAGGAGCTCAGTATGCGAATTAAGGAGATGTACACGAGCGGGCTAAGTATTGCTGCTATCCAACGCTGGTTAGCTACTTCTGGCATCGTTGTGCCAGCAACCACCGTGAGCTATCATACACACGGAAAAAACAGAGAACGTAAAAGGGCTGCGACGGTAACTAACGCGTAAGTATATTTATATAACTAAATGTATTTATTTTTTTATAAAATATTGTACGGTAGATCTACTAGTGTACTGTAATAGTGTACTGTAGATCTACTGTATCTAATTTTATAGTTATTTCGGTATATTTATATAGCAACAGTATATACTGTAAATTTTTTATATTGCTGCATATTAATAGAACAATATATTGTGTACTGTAGATCTACTGTATCTAATTTTATAGTTATTTCGGTATAGTTATACATTATAGCAATGGTATATGTCTATTGTTTATATTGCTGCATATTAATAGAACAATATATTGTATACTGTAGATCTACTGTATCTAATTTTATAGTTATTTCGGTATATTTATATAGCAACAGTATATACTGTAAAATTTTTATATTGCTGCATATTAATAGAACAATATATTGTGTACTGTAGATCTACTGTATCTAATTTTATAGTTATTTCGGTATATTTATATAGCAACAGTATATACTGTATATTGTTTATATTGCTGCATATTAATAGAACAATATATTGTGTACTGTAGATCTACTGTACAGTATCTAATTTTATATTTATTTCGGTATATTTATATTAAAACAGTATATATTTTTTTATATTGCTGCATATTTATAGAATAATATCTCATTGTATACTATTTTTACACCAAATGATGTGCTGTGCTTGTGGCCTACTGTACTGTAACTTACCGAATTGTTTTTCTGTACATTGTAGGGAGACAACTCTTCTGGTCGACAAAATAAGTGAGGAGAATGATGAGAAGAGTGCATTAAGGGTCAAATACACTCTGCAGGAAAATCACAATCTGACTGTATCCGAGACCAGCATAAAGAAGATGAGACGCAGAATTGGATGGAAATATGGACGTGTGAGGTTAGTACTGGACAGTACAGGAGGTAAAAGTGTTGTTTAAGAAACTGTACTGTACCGCTAAAATTATTTATTCCTTGTCATTACAGAGCGTACCCCGTGAACAAAATCAAGAGAGTGGTCAAGGCCCAGGCATGGATCGACAGTGGGGAAACTTTCCAGGATTGCATCTTCACTGACGAGTCTACTGTTTCACTGGAGAAATTTGCCACCTTTGCATTCCACAAAAAAGGTCGCATATCTATGAAGCCGCGACCAAAACACCCAGTGAAGATGCATGTGTGGGGTGCCATCTCTAGGCGTGGACCAGGATGGATTGTCATCTTTGAAGGTAAAATATATAAAATATAATGTAGCCTTATGCACTGTACTGTACTAGTGTGCAGTTTTTTGAGCATTTTTCTTTTCTTGTTATAGGAATCATGAATAAAGCTTTCTTCCAAGACAAAATTGTGCCTGAGATTGTGGACTACATCACACGTAAGTTCCCGGATGGTCACTGTTTCTACCAGGACAACGATCCAAAGCACACCGCGTCAACAGCGCATATCCTTGGGTGCGGTATCAACTGGGTGAAGACGCCAGCGGAGTAAGTGCGGTAACCGTGTCTCATTTTTTCCCCACTGTTTTTACTGTGTACTGTATCTCTTAAACTGATTGTCCTTTTTTTCCAATGACAGATCGCTAGACTTCAATCCGATCTAAATGGTCTGGCATCAGCTGAAGGACCATATCCGAAAAGTCGTGAAACCCTCCAAAAAGGATGAGTTGACCATATTGCGATTGGGCAAGCATCAGGAAGGTAGTATGGTATACTGAAGTACTGTACTGTAGTATTGTAAGAACAGTATGATACAGGTAAGTATGGCACATATTTTTTCTGTCCTTGTAGTCAGAGTATACAGTAGTTCCAGTATAGACTAGTTTGACAGTACTACGGTAACTGCATACTGTAGTCCAATATGGAGTAGCTATACAGTACACAATGCCATTATACAGAATGCACCTACTGTAGAGTACAGTAACTGCTCAATTTCTTTCTTTCCAGAGAGAGCAGCACCAGCCATCTAGTTAGAAAGTATTTAACAGTAGTCAGAGTATACAGTAGTTCCAGTATGGAACTACTTGTTTGACAGTGCTAACAGCATTGTGCTAACAGACTTGTTTGACAGTGCTAACAGACTTGTTTGACAGTGCTAACAGCATACTGTAGTCCAAAATGGAGTAGCTACAGTAAACAGTACACAATGCCATAATACAGTACAGTATGCACCTAACTGCTCAATTTATTTATTTCCAGAGAGAGCAGCACTAGCCATCTGGTTCCAAACTATTTAACAGTAGTCACAGTATACAGTAGTTCCAGTATAGACTAGTTTAACAGTACTACACAGCACACAATGCCATAATACAGTACGCACATAACTGTACTAATTTTTTGTTTTCTTGTCTATTCAGGAAAAAAGGATGGACTGGGAGAGAGGGGGGTGTCGTGTACAGTCTGTACAGTCAAGTGTACAGTATCTAAACAGCAGTAATGATGTACACAAAACCTCTCCTCTCTCAGTGAACTACTGTACTGTACACAGAATGAGGAAGAAGATAAAGACGGAAAAAATTATATTACTATATGCATATTATAAATTATATATTATTAAATAATATTATTATCAATGTGCATTATTCATGTTTATCCAATTTCCATCTGACAGAAGAACTTAATAAAGACTGCATTATGTACTATTCTTGATTATTTTTATATTTGTATTTTTTGTTCCTGATAAAATAAAAAATATTTATTTACATTCCTGCTAATCATAATCATTGACAACAACCCCCCCCCCACACACACACCTACAATACACCAAAGAAAAAGAATGAATGACAAAACAACATGAATCAGTTAATGGTTTTTTAACTCTCAATTCTCACAGTGCAGTGCAAATCAGATTTACATATCAAATTTGAGAAGGGATTTTTCCAAAGCGTTACTGCAAACAAAGCCTCAAAGGGTTGGAGGGGGGGGGTTGGGTTGAGTCATGCGCAGTAATCAGCTAGCTCCCATCTCAAAGAGGATTACATGCAGGCGCAGTGAGGTGACTGACGCTCGGCTAGGGACGGATTAAAAACACAATGACAAGCTTCAGAAAATGAATGACTCTGTGGTGGTGTCTGTCGATAATAGTTTCAAATCCTTGAGCGAGCCTTGTGTGTGTGCGTGGAGGAGGGGGCTGCATGAAAGATTAGCTGTGCAGCAGTTCAAAGAAATGACATCATTTCAAAAGGCAGTTCATCATAATAATATGATCCCTACACCCCCAAATACAGAACGTACAGTAAAAAGCACACAAATCAACCATGTGCAGTCAAACGCACAGGGTCGCAGTCAAAAGCTACAGCACAGATTGAATATCGTAATATCAAGATGGTTTTTGCAGGCTTGTGGAGAAAATAACAATTAAAAAATTAGAATAAATGTTTTTTTTTTTTTGGTCACTCACTCAAGCAAGCAGTGGTGGGTGAAGTTACAGGCGCATGCGCAGTAATCAACTAGCTCCCATCCCAAAGAGGATTACACGCAGGTGCAGAGAGAGGTGATGCTCTGCTAGGGACTGATTAAAAACACAATGGCAAGCGTTTTATATTTATTTTTTTTGTTCATGGTAAAATAAATATTTATTTACATTCCTGCTAATCATAATCATTGACAACAACCCCCCCCCACACCTACAGTACACCAAAGAAAAAGTATGAATGACAAAACAACTTGAATCAGTTAATGGTTTATTTAACTCTCAATTCTCACAATGCTGTGCAAATCAGATTTACATATAAAATTCGAGAAGGGATTTTTCCAAAGCGTTACTGCAAACAAAGCCTCAAAGAGTTAGGGGGGGTTGGGTTTAGTCATGCGCAGTAATCTGCTAGCTCCCATCTCAAAGAGGATTACACGCAGGCGCAGTTAGGTGACTGACGCTTGGCTAGGGACGGATTAAAAACACAATGACAAGCTTCAGAAAATGAATGACTCTGTGGAGGTGTCTGTCGATAAGAGTTTCAAATCCTTGAGCGAGCCTTGTGTGTGTGCGTGGGGAGGGGGCTGCATGAAGGATTAGCTGTGCAGCAGTTCAAAGAAATGACATAATTTCAAAAGGCAGTTCATCATAATAATATGATCCCTACACCCCCAAATACAGTACGTACAGTAAAAAGCACACAAATCAACCATGTGCAGTCAAACACACAGGGTCGCTGTCAAAAGCTACATCACAGATTGAATATCGTAATATCAAGATGGTTTTTGTAGGCTTGTGGAGAAAATAACAATTAATTTTTTTTTTGGTCACTCACTCAAGCAAGCAAGCAGTGGTGGGTGAAGTTACAGGCGCATGCGCAGTAATCAACTAGCTCCCATCCCAAAGAGGATTACACGCAGGTGCATAGAGAGGTGATGCTCTGCTAGGGACTGATTAAAAACACAATGGCAAGCGTTTTATATTAATTTTTTTTGTTCCTGGTAAAATAAATATTTATTTACATTCCTGCTAATTATAATCATTGACAACAACCCCCCCCACACACACACACCTACAGTACACCAAAGAAAAAGAATGAATGACAAAACAAAATTAATCAGTTAATGGTTTTTTTAACTCTCAATTCTCACAATGCTGTGCAAATCAAATTTACATATCAAATTCAAGAAGGGATTTTTCCAAAGCGTTACTGCAAACAAATAAGGATAAGGGAAAGGAAATGGGTGCTCCAAAGTCAGTGGGAATTACAAAACATCCAATATAAATCTTCTTTTATAATAATCAGGACTGGTAAACGGACTCAGACATGGAGTGGGTTAACTGTGATATGTGAGTGAAATAAACACATAAGTTTCCTGAAGAGGACCAACCTTCACACCTACAAAGTACTCAAGTGGCCCCTCATTGGAGACAAACAGTGCTAAATATACTTAACTATGATAATTAAATATTATAAATAAAGAACTCTTACCCACTCCATCTGTAGAGCCGAATCCGTTATGGTCCTTTCCAGGGGCGTGCAAATCCAAATGTAACAGTCCAGTGAGAAGAAAAGCAAAAAAATGAACTGCCAGGGAGCTAGGTGGTGTTAAAATAAAAGTCTATTTATTCAGTGTATCTTCACAAACAACATAACCCCCAAGGGGTGAAAATGTTACCTCCTATGCGTTTCGGACCATGGGGGTCCTTTATCAAGGAGCATGGGGGATAACAGTAAGGGGACTCCTTTACATACACCACTTAATGAGCAATCTCCTTTAAATTTGGCCAAAACTGGGTGCGTGCCGCCGTGACGTCACGATTGCGCGCCACTAGTGCTGTGTCTTGGAGTGAACCGATTCCCCAGCAGCAGGCCACGCCCCCCTCCGACGTCAGTCCGGCACGCCCACCATGGTGATGACCGCAGGGAGGAAAGAGTGAGGTCTCCACTCCCAGGGGAGGAGTTGTGAGGGCAGGCAGGGTCACGTCACAGGCACACAGAGCTCCCGTGAATCACTGATCAACATTCCTTAGTGGAAGACATACCAGAATTCAGCACCTGGAAATCTAACCTCAAAAGGGGTTCTGTCTTTTACCCACAGTATGTTAAAAGTCCTTACCTCGCAACTTTTGAAAATTTAGTGATTAGAGATCTGCGGTTGTTGGCAGAGGGGTTTTCCTTTCCATACATGGATGAAGGTAATTTAAGCCATAAGAAAAGATTAGCTATGTATTCATTATAAAAAAATGATTCAATTGTAATAAAAAATGCAGATAAAGGTGGGGCAGTGGTGGTTCAGAGTAGGTCGGGCAATCTCGGGGAGGCTTATTGCCAACTTGGAGATGTCACAGCCTACTCTGAGCTACCAAAAGACCCCACCGATATCTATCTAAGAGAATTTAAAGAACTCATTGATTTGGGACAAATCATCAATGTCCTAACTAAGGATGAAATTGTGTTTTTGTGGAACCCTTCTCCAAGAATACCAGTGTTTTACCATCTCCCAAAGATCCATAAGACATTGGTCGACCCTCCGGGGAAACCAATCGTGTCGTCTATTGGATCTTTGGGAGATGGACCCTCCAAATACATTGATAGATATCTACAACCATTGGTAAGGGGCCTCCCCTCCTTTCTGCTTGATTCAGGAGATTTGATCACACAATTGAAGGGGATAAAATGGGGACCACAATCGATGTGTGTCACCCTTGACGTGACATCTTTATATTCGGTTATTAAACATGACCAGGGACTGGCAGCTGTTGCCACTTTTTGGAAGGTCCAGATAATAACTTGTTTCACACCACGTTTATATTAGATTCAATTAAGTTTTTACTCACGCACAATTATTTTTTGTTTGATCACAAATTTTATTTACAGCAGCAGGGGACTGCTATGGGCACCAGTTTTGCACCCACGTATGCTAATTTATTTATGGGGTGGTGGGAGTCACAGTTCATTTTTAGTAGCACCAATCCGTTTAGAAAATGTATCACTTTTTATAAACATTTTATTGATGATCTAGTTATGATTTGGGAAGGTGATTTACCCACGTTGCACTTATTTTTTGATTATATTAATTAAAAAAACTAATAATCTAGTATTCACTTTTAATTTTGATTTACATCACATACATTATCTGGATCTTCTACTCTTTATCGATATGAATAGAGAGATTCAGACCGAGGTCTACAGAAAACCTAACTCAAGAAACATGCTATTAAGGGCGGACAGCTGTCACCCTAAAGCGGTCATTAAGGGAATTCCCAAGGGCCAATTCCTCAGGCTGAGGAGGAACTGCTCCACTGAGGAGGGTTTTGTCCGTCAGTCTGAGGAGTTGGCCTTACGTTTCTAGCAGAGAGGCTATGATGGGTTTGAATTACAAAAGACATTGAATGAAATTAAAACACTGGACAGAGAATCCTTACTCCCTCCACAGGGGTATATCTCTGTGAAGGGTTATGGTAAAGGAAAGAAAAGGATTAGTCCCAAAATGAATACTAAAAAACAAAGTTGGGGCAAAAATAACAAAAAGAGAGACATGTTTCAGGAGGATTCGCCTTTATTGATCACACAATTTAATAAATATAGCAGACAAGTGCAAAAAATAATATATAAACATTGGGACATTTTAAAAATGGACCATAGTTTAGAAAAATTTGTCCAACAAGGACCTCGCTTTATTTATAGAAAGGCAAAAACTATTGCCTCATATGTATCTCCCAGTTATGTAGTTTCCCCCACAGTGAAAAATACCAATACTTTTTGTACAAAGGGCTCTTTTAGATGTGGTGGGTGTGGCGTATGTCGCTATATGTCACCATCGACAAAATTTTCAAGTACAAAAACATTGAAGTCCTTACCTTATATAAACATTGGGACATTTTAAAAATGGACTATAGTTTAGAAAAATTTGTCCAACAAGGACCTCGCTTTATTTATAGAAAGGCAAAAACGATTGCCTCATATGTCTCTCCCAGTTATGTAGTTTCCCCCACGGTGAAAAATACCAATACTTTTTGTACAAAAGGCTCTTTTAGATGTGGTGGGTGTGGCATACAGTATGTCGCTATATGTCACCATCGACAAAATTTTCAAGTACAAAAACATTGAAGTCCTTTCTTATCACCTCCTTCATTAACTGTAATACGCAGTTTGTCATCTATTTGTTAATATGTCGCTGTGGGGCAAACTATTTAGGAAGAACTACATGGGCGCTTAAAGTCAGGATCATGGAACACCTTAGACTGATTAAAAAAGTTGATTGCTCCCACCCGGTGTCTAAACATTTTTCAGAGTGTAAGGAAGGAGGGATAGGAGGACTGACAGTCAAGGGTATTGAGAGAATTTTCTCTCAGGAAAGAGGAGGGGATAGGCTCAATTTGTTGGACCACAGGGAAGCTTACTGGATTTTTTTGCTTAAGACCCGGACTCCCTGCGGTCTAAACATTGAATGGAATCTGAGTCACTTTTTAAAACAATAGACTTTCTAAAAGAGAGCAGATAATATGAACTGAATTGATGATATTTAAGGAATATTAAGAAACAATATCAGTAAAAGACAATATTTTAGACTCATAGTTGGCTTCCCCCTAGACTGAAAATAGAATAAACTAAACTTAATTAACTCTTGATTTGATATTCAGTCAGATTTTTCTGGTCTTATATACGTATGGATTTTTTTTTTTGTGGCAATGGGGAGATTAAAAAGAACACAATTAGTCCACTTTTCTATGTTTAGAATTTGTGTGGTTTGGTAAATCTCTACAGTATGTATTATGGAACTATGTAATGTATTATGGAATCTTTTGCTACATATTGATTCTGTACTCCACAAATTGCCTTAATGTAGAAATACATTCCCTGTAAATGCACCTTTTTTTCTTGTTTTCCTTTTTTAATTGAAACAAATATTGATGAATGATGCCGTTCTTTCTTGCTGGATTACCCAAGGGGGTGAAAAAATTGAGGATTTTTAGTGGAATGAAACTGTAGTATCTCAATATTCCACCTAATGTTTTTAACCATTTTTTTTTCAAAATCAGGATCCTGTCCTTAAAAGTGTAATAGGTGTTTCGAATTTTGATATGAAAAGGATTCTGTGTTGATGTTGTGTCACTCCGTTTTAATTTTAAATGTAGATTTGTTCATTATGGGGGGCAAAAAGAAGGGGATCCAGCCTCTATCTCTTTGTTGCATAATTCATCAGACTGTTGCATTAAAAATGTATATCTTGTGCTTTGATATGTACACCTATCTTTTCTTGGTTTTGTTGATAATCTGAGAGAGTGAGGGAGATTATAGAGGGGGATGCCCCTCAGTGGGGGTGGTTTCGTTATGTGGACAGAGGAGGGATCAGCGATTCACGGGAGCTCTGTGTGCCTGGGACGTGACCCTGCCTGCCCTCACGACTCCTCCCTGGGAGTGGAGACCTCCCTCTTTCCTCCCTGCAGTCGTCACCATGGTGGGCGTGCCGGACTGACGTCGGGGGTGGCGTGGCCTGCTGCTGGGGGATCGGTTCACTCCGAGACACAGCACTAGTGGCGCGCACTCGTGACGTCACAGCGGCACACACCCGGTTTTGGCGCCAAATTTAAAGGAGATTGCTCATTAAGTGGTGTATATAAAGGAGTCCCCTTACTGTTATCCCCCATGTTCATTGATAAAGGACCCCCATGGTCCAAAACGCTTAGGAGGTACCGTTTTCACCCCTTGGGGGGTATGTTGTTTTTGAACATACACTGAATAAATAGACTTTTATTTTAACACCACCTAGCTCCCTGGCAGTGGATTTTTTTGCTTTTCTTCTCACTGGACTGTTACTGCAAACAAAGCCTCAAAGGGTTTGAGTGGGGGGGGGGTTGGGTTGAGTCATGCGCAGTAATCATCTAGCTACCATCTCAAAGAGGATTACACGCAGGCGTAGTGAGGTGACTGACGCTCGGCTAGGATGGATTAAAAACACATGACAAGCTTCAGAAAATGAATGACTCTGTGGAGGTGTCTGTCGATAAGAGTTTCAAATCCTTGAGCGAGCCTTGTGTGTGCGTGGGGGAGGGGGCTGCATGAAGGATTAGCTGTGCAGCAGTTCAAAGAAATGACATAATTTCAAAAGGCAGTTCATCATAACAATATGATCCCTACACCCCCAAATACAGTACGTACAGTAAAAAGCACACAAATCAACCATGTGCAGTCAAACGCACAGGGTCGCAGTCAAAAGCTACAGCACAGATTGAATATCGTAATATCAAGATGGTTTTTGCAGGCTTGTGGAGAAAATAACAATTAAAAAATTAGAATAATTTTTTTTTTTGGGTCACTCACTCAAGCAAGCAGTGGTGGGTGAAGTTACAGGTGCATGCGCAGTAATCACCTGCTGTCAAGCAGGAATGTGATTGAAACCAGAAAGACACACGTTCAAAGGAATGGTGTGGGAGAGATGTACTGCATTGTAGAGAAGATAAGAAGTTGAAATACCCTGCAGTGCAGTAAATTATCCTGAGCGAGGGGAGAGCGCTGTATATGACGAAATGTGACAGTGTTACAGTACTGTACACGCCTATGCATTTCAACAGATTTCAAATGAGACATATTGTACAGTACAGCACTGCAAATGTATGTATACTGTAAATATGCAAATTTACAATTACTGCGCGCGCACACAGACTGTGTACTGACGTAGGTTGAACCGCGAAGGTATTAGACTTCCAAGACAACAGCTCGCAAATGCCCCCCTGAGTTTTTACAAGGCATTGCAGTATTGCAGACAGTGAGAATAAAATGCTAATATCACAAGCGCTAAAATAACGCAATTCACTCCGGACCAAAAAAAAATCGCATCTGACCGAGATTATCAGAGAGCCGCAGATCCAGCCGATTTAGACTCAAGGCAGCCGCCACTGTATGTAGCCCTCTTTCTCCTACCCTCTGGGTAAATGTTATTGCTACCAGTATACTTTGGCTGCTATGGTCATACCTGTGAGGCAAACAGAAGCCCAGAGATCTCTGCGGTGGTGTAGGGAGTGTCAGGACAGGTTTGCTGTGAATTCCCCAGTGGCCCGCACCTCCAGTCCAAGAGGATCCTGAGGTCTCAGGATGCACCTCATGGACAAATCTTCTTCCTTTAGTCATTACCATGCTTCAAGGACTACACCAGTTGTTGCTTTGACTGAAGTTTATTGGCAGTAGTTGTGATTACCTTGTCATGCCGTTCGTCCTCTGCAATGCCTCTGCCGTCTTTCAAGACTTCGCCAACGGAATCTTCAGAGATCTCCTCAACCAGTTTCTTATTGTCTATTTGTACAACATAATGATCTTTTCCAAGTCTGTTCAAGAACATGTTGGTCATGTCAAACAGGTACTACTACGCCTTCGTGAAAACCATTTGTTCGCCAAGCTGGAAAAGTGTCAGTTCCACTACCTTAACTACCTCACAAACCAAACTTATAATGAAAGGGTTATCTTTTGCACCTACAGTTGGGCCCAACAATTTTGAGTTATTTTTAGATGCTAAAAAATTCATCCGTAAACTTACGATAAAAAGATTTTTCCTAAGTAAAAATACAGAGTCAAGAATGAATCCAGTGAATCCAGTTTTAGCTGAGGAAGCTGATATGTACAGACATTCTAATCTAAAGAAAAAAATCAACATTTAACCCAGTACAATCAAAGGGAAACCATTTAGAGGTCTTTCACCAACTTATTACTAAAGATAATAACTCTTTGACAAAGGGACTCGTTCACGAAACGCATCAGAGTTACCCTGTACCCCTCATTTGTCATTAAATAAACTATTTTTTAACTTATTTTTCTGGTTTGTGGCCCCACTCTTTGCTGCTGCTGTGCTCCGTTTTTTGGACCTATGGGACATCTATTCTTCTTACTAAAGATGTGGAGGACCTCACAAAGAAAAAGTCCAAAAATAATCTAACCAAAAAAGAAAGAGAGGCTCTTGATGAGATTACTAATGATACTAATATAGTAATCAAACAAGCTGATAAAGGGGGAGGATGGAATTATGAACAGGGAGGATAATTTGTGTGAATCTAGAAGATTGTTAGGAGATGTGGATACATTTTGTATCCTACATCAAAACCCATCAAAGTATTTACAGAATAATTAAAAGTATTCTTAGATGGAGGAAAAGAACTAGATATTCTGACTGAGCAAGAATTTAAATTTCTATATAATGAAACACCGCAATTACTGTACCAATTTTTTATATTCTCCCAAAAGTTCATAAGATTCTAACCAACCCCCCGGGAAGGCCTATTATTTCAGGAATAAATTCTCTAACTGTCAATTTATCAGCATATATTGATACCTTCCTGCAAAGTTTTATAAAAAAAATTGAAATCACATCTTAAAGATACAACGGAGGTCTTATCAATATTAGACAAAATTATATGGAGAGAAGATTATATATTGGTGTCTATCGATGTGTCCTCTTTATATACTTCCATCCTACACCATCAGGGATGTGAAGCTGTTAGATACTTTCTGATGCAAGATCAGGATCTCCCTGAAGCCCAAATTGACTTTATAATAAATGGTATTAGTTTTATTTTAAATAAGAATTTTTTCTGGTTTGAGGACCAATTTTATTTGCAAAGATGTGACACCGCCATGGGAACCAAGTTTGCTCCCAGTTATGCTAACCTTTTCATGGGTTTTTGGGAAGAGAGGCATATATGGGTTGAGGGTGAACTGGGAGCAAACTTGGTTCTCTGGCGGCGCTACATCGATGACATCATTATGATTTGGAAAGGTGATGTCAACAGCTTAGAAGTCTTTTTAAAGGATATGAATGTCAATACATTTAATCTAGAATTTACAACCACATTTTGTAAAGTTTCACTGGATTTTCTGGATGTTACTATGTACATACATGAGGATAAAATTAAGACCAAATCTTTCTTTAAAAATGTAGATAGTAACAATTATATCTTACGATCAAGCTGCCATCAATCTCAATAGATGGACAATGTCCCGTATGGGCAGTTCAGAAGAATACGTAGGAATTGTACAGATGATAATATTTTTAAGCAACAATGTGAAACCCTTAAAGAAAGGTTTATACAAAAAATTATAAGGAGGAACTTCTGAGTCAAACATTAGATAAAGTGGCCACTTTAAAGAGAGGAATTCATTAAACCGAGTGCCAATAAAGTAACCACTAATAAAACCTTTGATACAGCCTTTTTAACAACATACAATAGGGAAGCTAGTAGCATTAGCAAGATAGTCCAAAAACATTGGCATATCTTGCTAAATGACCCAGTATTAAAAGACAATATTCCGCAAAGGTCTAAAGTTATTTTTAAAAAAGCACAAAATCTGAAAGGGAAAATCGCACCTAGTGTACTCAAAAAAATTCAACAAAAGAATACAGCAATTGGAGGGCTTTTATGGCTGCTCTAATTGCAAAGCCTGTGAATATAAAAACTCAGATAAAATGTATTTTAAATCTAACAGTAAAAATGAGGATTATAAAATCAAACAATATATAAACTGTAGAACAGAATACGTGATCTATTTACTAGAGTGCCCTTGTGGTTTGCAATACGTGGACAAAACCACAAGGGCAGTAAAGACACTTACCTTAGAACATCTAAGTAATATCAGACGCAGTGTAATGACACATAGGGCCTCATTCAGAAAGCCTCGATAAGGCCCTTATCGAGCACTTTAAGATGACGTCACAAAGCCAGCGTCACATGGTATTTCAGCCAATCAGATCGTGGGAACCAATTCCACACTCTGATTGGCTGAAATACCTTGTGACACAGCGGCCATCTTGGATTTAGTGACGTCATCTTAAAGGCAAATGAAGCACAGCCATTCTGATTGGCTGGCATCATTCCCTTTAAGTGACGTCACGTCAAAAAAAAATTAAAGTCGGAACATGGTTTTAACAGCCAATCAGGTGGCTGTTAACCATTTTGAGGCTAAATGTGACGTCACAAGCCCTATTTAAGGCTGTGACGCCTCATTTGAGCCCAAGAAGACGACGAGACAACATCGGTTGGTATCTACCATGGGGCTTTTTGGATTACAACAAGAAGATAGAAGATAAAGAAGATCAAGAAATTGTTACAGATGAAGATAGAAGAAGGTGATTAAAGAAAGAAAAACGAAGATTGGGGTACCTGATCAGGATCTTCATGGCGGATGGCATCAGATGCTGTTGGAGGCATTCAAGGTACGTGAGCTTCCTGTTACCCTGGGAGTCGGAGGGCCACCGCTTCTAATGCTAAGTAATATATTGAATGTTTGTAAATGTCTCTTTTTACAGGTTTTTTCTTTGGATGTGTTTTTTGATTTTTTGGGGGAGGCACATTGACTTATAATATATTAATCTGTACAACCTTAGGGTACAGATTAATACATTATTATGGCAATATTTGGGGGGCATTTCTCGCTTGGTATTTCTGTTGCTTTTTTTCATTTCAGTTTATTATGTGGATGTGATTGTTTGTTTGTTCATTCTTAATGCTAATAAAAGGTTTGTGATTGGTGTTCATTTGTAGTTAATGTTATATTATGTTAGCTAATGCGTTTTATGGTTATTTCAGATATTGTTAGAATTTCTTTCTTTCTATTTTACTGTTTAAATTCATTAATGTTGTAGAAATTAATTGTTTTGATTGGTTAGTGTTACTATTCATTTTGAGTTGGTTTATGAATTAATTGGTTTGATTGGTTAATGGTTTAATTAATTCATTGTTGATGTTGTTATTGCTTGTATTGATTGGATTTGCTGGCTACTGTTTTCATTTAGTGAAGTGTGGTTTTTTGGAGTTTAGTTATGTTTTATTATTGTGTGTCTTGTGTATTAATGTTTTGTAATTAGGCTGCCTATAGAGGCTTTTTATGCCCATATTATTATTATATGGGTATGATGTACCACTATTCTACTCAATGGGTACAGGGTGGGCATAGTCAGTCAGGGGTGGGTGCTTAGGCCTCCCGGATTTGTATCGGGGCAGGGTGGGTTACCCCCTTAATGACTATAGCGGTTAGTAACCGCTAAGGTGATTAAGGGGTTAGGGGCCATTAGAATGTCTTTATTATGTATATACTGTATATGCTTTCTTGCTACGGAGGACAGAGGGACCTGCTGTTGTGGTAAGTATAACTGTATTTATTTACTTTATTTTTGTATGCTAATGCAGTGTTTAATAACGGGCAAATAATCTATTATCCATGTATGCTAATGCAGTGTTTAATAACGGGCAAATAATCTATTATCCATATCTGGATAATAGTTATTTTGCTCATTACTGTACTGTATGGGTTTGGGCGGAGGGGGGGGGGTGAGTGTATTGATGTTTATTACATTTATTAATATACATTTCTTTCATAGTGTAGATGTGCAGGGGGTCAGGGGGCTCAGATCTGAACGCACTTGGTTTTAATGTCCGGGGACCCCCTGCTTCCCAGATACGGCACCTTTAGGGGTGCCGGTATCCCCTCTGCATGGAAATGTCCCGTGTCACGTGACCGGGACATTCCTTGCATAGGAGATACCGGCACCCATAAGGTGCCTGTATCTCTGATGCAGGGGATCCCCGGACATAAAACCAATGCGGTTCAGCTCCGAGACCCCCTGCACATATCACTATGAAAGAAATGTATATTTAAATAAATTTTTCGGGCGACATGTCAGCTGGGAGAGGTGGGCTCTCTCAGCAGCAAAATGAATCGCCGGTACAAGGGCCTTTTCAGAGGCTCGATGCTCTCGGCTGCCAGCTACTCGCCCGTTTTGGGAATTTTGCTATTACTGGTATCGAGCCTTTCTGAATACCGTGATAGCAACACACCGAAAAAAACGGCATTTTAAATGCCCGGGCGATAATTTTTGCCCTCTCTGAATGAGGCCCATAGTGTATCTAAACACTTTGCCCTGATACATCAGTCCAATCCCGGGGACTTAAATATAATCGGCCATCGAGCATTGTACCCGAGCATTGGAGGGGTCGCAGTAGAAATACAGATCTCGCTAAACGCGAGATGTATTGGATTTTTGAGACTGCATACCCTATTCCTCATGGCCTAATATTGATTTTGAATTGGCTCCATTCTTCACATAATTTTGTCTCTTTAGTCCCTTTGATCCTCCTGACCACCATGGGTTATTTCCTTTATATCCCTAAAACTTTATTTCGTGTGGGTATAAATCATTAATTATGTTTTTCTCTCTCTCTCTTCCTAAATGTTTTTATTGAATTTTATTGATTTATGATTTATAATTTTTTAATATAACTTTTTTGAGTGTAATATATTGATGTGATTTATATTCAAGTTTTGACACAGAGTTAGGTACTCTTGGAGAAACCTGTGGGTAAATGAGCTGATTTATTTACCATATGTAATTACATCTCATTTACATTCACTACATAATGGATATTCCCACTATGGACATTAGTCTCCTGGCGAAGCTGACTGACTATCGGCTCTTTTCTGTTATTTCTTCTAGGAGATATACAGACTCAGTCTACAGACAGCTGAGCAGCTGCGCTACATCCTCCTCTCACTGCTGGTTTGCACTCCTTACATTCTGTAAGTGGCTCTCAAAGAGCCAAGTTACGTTTAAGTCTCTACACAAGTTAAACAGAAGTGCACTAATTTGCTTTCTCTCTATTCTATTCTGGGGTGATCCTGATGACACTGTTCCCTCCGATTCCTGGATTTGCTGACTTGTGGTTGGATTGTGTACATTATTCCTGTAGGTTGAAACTACATTTTTATCACTTAACAATAATTTAATTGTTCACCTGCATTAAGTATTTCCATTTTCACTTTATTAGTTCACTTGTGTTTAAAAGCGCTGTTTGAATCACTTTGGTGTATATATTCCATCAAACCACCACGGCATTTCTGGGAAATATCGTCTCTGACACCGTCTTTACCCTGGATCCAGCTAAGTGAGAGGGGTCCTGGATTGGCCTCATCCTACTACTCTTAAGGCCTTCAAATCTTTCTTCTGGGCTTCGCGAATTACTACCAACAGGTTCTTCAAAATTTGTCCTCTGCGGTAGACACCATTACAGCTTTAACAATAAAAAGGTGCGGATCCTGCTTCATGGTCGCCGGCAGCCATCAAGCCTTCGATCACCTGAAAAATGCCTTTGTTCCTGTAATTTTGCAACTGTGATGACATAGTTTATGGCCTCCCCTAATTTCGGTAGAGTCACACCCCGAGCGAGCCGCCATTTGATAAGTGACTATGACATTAGCAAAAATGGATAATGAAAAAAGGATTGCAATAGAAAGTAAGATCAACCCTAAAAAGTTCTTTAAGTACCTTAATAACAAAAAAATGAGAAAGAAAATATAGGACCCTATCAGTGTGAGATGGTGGCAGATTATTGGAGATAAGGAAAAAGCAGAGGTTTTAAAACATATTCTTTGCCTTTGTATTTACCAGGGAAGAATCAATTTCAATAGAGTGCCGCAGGAGAAGCCACAACCCTCCATATTAATGAACAATTGGTTAACTGAAGGAAGAGTTCATAAGCGCTTGAAAACATTAAATTAAATAAGGCACCTGGCCCCGATGGCAACATCCAAGAGTTCTCACAGGAGTTAAACAGGAACACCTCAGAGCGGAGGAGAACGCGATGCACCGCCGTGAGGAAGAATGGAGTGAAGGCTGGTAACGTGACTAAAAAAACTTTATTGCCAAAAGTGTAGAGCTAATAGACAAAGGCCTACCGGCTGAAACGCATCAGAGGATCTGTTAGCTCTACACTTTTGGCAATAAAGTTTTTTTAGTCACGTTACCAGCCTTCACTCCATTCTTCCTCACGGCGGTGCATTGCGTTCACCTCCGCTCTGAGGTGTTCCTGTTTGGTCCTGGCTATTTCTGGTCGCACGCCGGGTTGCTGTCTCGGCCGCTTGCCTCTCCTCCGCCGGTCACAGACCACCCATCACGACGGATGAGTCGTTCGACGGTTGGCGGTGCAACAGAATTCTAAAGAAATACTCAGGCTCGGCGCCATCTGCTACACAACAGTGAGTCTCTCTATCTCAATTATCACAGTGCTCCTGGGGAGCCTATTGCTGGGAGAGACTTTATTCACCGGTGTTAGCTTTGCCCAGACCTACTACTTATTGATTTACTATGCCAGATTCAGCAACTTATTGACACTTCTGGAGCACCTTTTTGGTCAACCATGTGTTTACCTGTGTTCACTTCTCAAGGAGTTAAGTTCAGTAATAGCAAAACCATTATATTTAATATTAAAGGACTCCATTTCCACAGGCTCAGTACCACAAGATTGGCGTAAAGCAGATGTGCTGCCTATATTTAAAAAGGGAGCTAGATCACAACTGGGAATTACAGACCTGTAAGCCTGACTTCAATAGTGGGGAATCTACTTGAAGGTTAAATACGGGATAATATTCAGGAATACCTAATGGAAAACAAAATCATTAGTAATGGTCAGCATGGATTTATGAAGGATAGATCATGCCAAACTAGCCTTATTTGTTTCATTGAGGAGGTAAGTAGGAATTTAGACCAGGGTAATGCAGTTTATGTGGTCTACTTAGATTTTGCAAAGGCTTTTGATACAGTTCCACACGATGTTGGTGTACAAAATAAAGCACATTGGACTTACAGTAATGAAAATATATGCACGTGGATTGAAAACTGGTTGAATGACAGACAACAGAGGGTTGTCATAAATGGAATTTTTTCAGGTTGGGTTATGGTCATGAGTTGAGTAACTCAGGGATCGGTACTTGGACCCCTGCTTTTTAACTTGTTTATTAATGACCTTAAGGTTGGCATCGAGAGCAAAGTCTCCATCTTTGCTGATGATACAAAATTGTTTAATGTAGTAGAATCAGAGCAGGATGTAATTTCTCTCCAGAAGGACTTGGAGAGACTGGAAACTTGGGCAGGTAAATGGCTAATGACATTTAATACCGATACATCTAAGGTTATGCATTTGGGAAGCAAGAATAAACAGACGACATACAAATTAAATGGGGATAAATTGGGGGAATCCTTGATGGGGAAGGATTTAGGAGTGCTTGTAGACAGCAGGCTTAGCAACAATGCCCAAAGTCATGCAGTAGCTGAAAAGGCAAACAAGATCTTATCTTGCATTACACAGGCAATGGAAGGAAGGGACGTAAACATAATTATGCCCCTTTACAAACCATTACAAAGACCACACCTTGAATATGGAGTACAATGTGTGGCACCACTCCTTGAGGTTGGCATTGAGAGCAAAGTCTCCATCTTTGCTGATGATATAAAATTGTTTAATGTAGTAGAATCAGTGCAGGATGTAATTTCTCTCCAGAAGGACTTGGAGAGACTTGAAACTTGGGCAGGTAAATGGCTAATGACATTTAATACCGATACATGTAAGGTTATGCATTTGGGAAGCAAGAATAAACAGACGACATACAAATTAAATGGGGATAAATTGGGGGAATCCTTGATGGGGAAGGATTTAGGAGTGCTTGTAGACAGCAGGCTTAGCAACAATGCCCAAAGTCATGCAGTAGCTGAAAAGGCAAACAAGATCTTATCTTGCATTACACAGGCAATGGAAGGAAGGGACGTAAACATAATTATGCCCCTTTACAAACCATTACTAAGACCACACCTTAAATATGGAGTACAATGTGTGGCACCACTCCTTAGAAAAGACATTTTGGAACTAGAGAGAGTGCAGAGAAGAGCCACCATATTAATAAAGGGGATGGACAATTTAACTTATGAGGAGAGGCTAGCTAAATTAGATTGATTTACATTAGAAAACAGGCGTCTAAGAGGGGATATGATAACTATATACAAATATATTCGGGGACCGTACAAGGAGTTTTTAAAAGAACTATTCATCCCAAGGGCAGTATAAAGGACTCGGGGGCATCCCTTACGGTTAGAGGAAAGGAGATTTCACCAGCAACAAAGGAAAGGGTTCTTTACAAGGGCAGTTACAATGTGTAATTCATTGCCCATGGAGACTGTGATGGCAGATACAATAGATTTTTTCAAAAAAAGGTTGGACATCTTTTTAGAAAGGAAAGGTATACAGGGATATACCAAATAAGTAAACATGGGTAGGATGTTGATCCAGGGATTAATCCGATTGCCAATTCTTGGAGTCAGGAAGGAATTTATTTTTCCCCTTATGAGATATCATTGGATGATATGTCACTGGGGTTTTTTGTCTGCCTTCCTCTGGATCAATAAGTAAGTATAGATATAGGATAAAGTATCTGTTGTCTAAATTTAGCATAGGTTGAACTTGATGGACGTATGTCTTTTTTCAACCCTTTCTACTATGTAACTATGTAACATTTTCATCAAAGGCATGTCTCCCTAATGTGCTTACAGGGAAGTTTGAATGGATATATTGTATTTACAACTGACAACATTTATTTCATTTGAAAGTCTCATCTTTTAGTGCTCAATCTGCACATGGAATTTAGTGCCGAGAACACATTTGGTTAAAACTATCCGTGAAGTTCTGGAAAAACGGATTTGGACTGGTCCGCCCATCCCTACTCAGTATGCATTAAATATAGAGAAAGGCTTTTTCTTTGCAATACAAAACCTGTGCCTCCATTTCTTCACTACTTATTCTCATACTCTTGTATGGACAAATAACATCACTTGCTGTATGGAATACATAGCAGTCGCCGTTACCAATATAATATATGGGAATTACACCACCCACTGTGCCACATAGTGACTGAAAGGGATTACATAGTCTAATTGTAACATTTTGCTACAAGATCAAAAATAGTTATTGAGCCCAGTTTAGTATCCCCCGTAGTACTCTTCTGTTTTGAGATAATCTACTTAGCAAAGCTTATTATATACTTACTTTAACAGCAAATCTGTGGGATGTAACCTTTTCAAGCATAACCGTTTACAAAGAGCAACTCAACAGACTTGTAAACAGTCATTTTCTTTCAATGTGTAGATATAATTATATCCACATCATTCCTTGGTCAGATTTTCATCTATATTATATTAGATGCACTTTCAATTTTTTTTATTATTTGCCATCCTTAACAGCTAGAAACCTATGACTCAGTGGAGGTTTATGCTGTTATAAACTGGGGTGGGGGAAACGCAGAGTAAGATTTAGGATGACCAATAGTTTTATATTAAAACCTTTCCACACTTATTTTGAGGAAGTGGTGTGTGAGAGCTTTAGGCTTAGTCCCCACTGGCTACTAATAACACAAAAGAAAGTGCTTAGGCGCTATAAACCATTAAATTAAAAATACTAACAATATAAAAACTAAATGAAACATGTAACAATACACAATGTGTACAGGGCAGCCAGGAACACTAGCAGAACAACACCAGAGAAAACACAAAGAACATATACAGACCAGCGCCCAAAAGAGTCCAAAGTCCCTAATAGAGTCCAAACAGATGGAGGGGGAGAAAATCCAAATGGTCCAATCACTGGAAGATCTCCAATTCCGGGGGTCCATGACATAGGGACAGAAACAAAGGAAAATAATAATGTAATACGTAATGTTAAAATTGGACAAACAACATGAAATACTTAACAAAAGACATACTCTAAACAAACAAGCTGAAAGTAAAATAACTATTTAATAAAACAAACGGAGCCTGCTGCAGCGGGTTATCAAGGGGTTAAAATCCAAAACCCTACTTAAAGCAGGACAGGAAAAAACACGCGTGTATAACCAAGTGGGGCAGACGCCAGCAGCAGTAAGGGTCCTCGCGGGCTCCCCGATGTGTGGTATATGTCCCTCTAACTTCGGAGCACTCTCCAAGATGGACGCCGAGTAAGGGAAATCCACACTCCTGCATGCAAGCACAACAGCCTCTCTCGCGATATCTCGATGACTCTGCTTCCTGCTTCACTTGACTGACACGGTCTCCCAACCAGTACTTCTCCAAGGCACCATGACCTCTGACCCTATGCATTTTGTGACTGAAGTCACTTCCTCAGGGGATGGTTCAAGTGAAGGTGAAGTCCCATTATATATACCTCACTCGTCGCAGGCAGATCAGAGTCCAGGCCCACAAAGCAAGGAAGAGACAGCACACTCAGTAGTATCCAAAAAAGAAGTGTATTAGTAGAAAACAGGCACATTCACCGACGTTTCGGTCCTAGAAACAGAACCTTTCTCAAGGGAGCACTCAAGTGAAGCAGGAAGCAACGTCATCGAGATATCGTGAGAGAGGCTGTTGTGCTTGCATGCATGAGTGTGTGGATTTCCCTTACTCAGCGTCCATCATGGAGAGTGCTCTGAAGTTAGAGGGACATTTACCACAGTTCGGGGAGCCCACGAGGACCCTTACTGCTGCCGGCGTCTGCCCCACTTGGTTATACACGCGTGTTTTTTTCCAGTCCTGCTGTAAGTAGGGGTTTGGGTTTTAACCCCTTGATGACCCACTGTAGCAGGCTCCGTTTGTTTTATTCAATAGTTATTTTAGTTTCAGCTTGTTTGTTTAGTGTATGTCTTTTGTTAAGTGTTTCATGTTGTTTGTCCAATTTTAACATTACGTATTACACTATTATTTTCCTTTGTTTCTGTCCCTATGTCACAGACCCCCGGATTGGAGATCTTCCAGTGTTTGGACCATTTGGATTTTCTCCCCCTCCATCTGTTTGAACTCTATTAGGGACTTTGGACTCTTTTGGGTGCTGGTCTGTATGTGTTCCCCACTGGCTACTGCAGCGCTCGCTATGACGGTCGCTGCGGGGACAAGAGCCGCCTCTCAATGGGGCCGGGCCCGTTGTGAGGGGGCGCGCCACGCGGAGAGTTTTTCTTCCAGACCTGAAAATTGAGATGGACACATGCAACAGAGCGCTAGACCACGCCATACAGCAGTTCAGCCAATGAGGGCGAACCTGATGGGTGATGTCATGGCCGTGCCCCCATCACTCCCCTGTCTTTCCCCCTGCAGCTCTCTGCAGACCGGGGAACTCGGCTGCACACCGCCAGCCTCGCAGGCACGCGTGCAGCGCAGGCAGTGCTGCCGTGGCCTTAGCTGTTGGCCTTGAATACATACTTTAAGCATGTTGGGTCAGTTCCTGCCTTGATTAGCTCTGCTCTGTGTGACCATGGCTCATTTTCCTTGCCATATTATACAGAACTTGAAACTGTGTTTATACTGTATTTCAATATATCCTGATACAATATCTGAATAATAAATACATTCAAATGTTTGCCATTATTCTGCACAAATGTAAAATAAATTCTGTACATGGTCAGTACAATGCTTTAAAGGTGGCAACATTCCAAACTTTCTGTATCCTCCTTCTGGGCCATAAGTGAAAAAAATCTGTTTACCTTTATTAAGCCCCAGAGATTTATCATTCAGTTTTTAAAGCACAGTTTTTGTCATTGTGCATCACCAGTCGACTACACACACGTCATGGGTAAGTTGTGCCACTTATTTTAAGGAAACCCCTATATTTTTTACTAGAAGACAGAATAGGAGTGAAATGAAACAGATTATACCTTAATTATACAGAATATTGTGACCTGTGACATTTCTTAAAAATTGTAGACGTTCTTATTGTGTGATTAAGTGATATTAAATTAAAACAAACTTTACCAAATAGAATGAAAATGTATTCACCCTTCCTTTAGGTCACAGTATGCTAATATATTAAATCCCTTCCTTACATCATTTACAGTATGTTACCATTTTCTATGGAGTTATACATTAAAAAATGGACATAATTACAGTTATAACTTAATTGTGAACAAATTGTGTCTGCACTCCAAAGAGTCTGAAACAGGCAAGCAGATTCACTTGGTGCTCAATACCTCCATCCCCTCCCCAACAAACCCCTCTCACCCCAATAGACTTTCAACCTACAGCTGGGAGAGTAATAGCAATATCATTTTGGGAAGTAGATGGTACACAACAAAGAAAATACATATCATTTATTTGTACAGGCAGTGTTTAGCTAATTATAAAAATACAACATTTTGAGGGACAAGTCCATTATGTAAGGTGCTGGTTTGTGGGAGTCAGTTGTCTTCAGTTAAGTTAATAAGTTTAAACAAACTGCATTTTTAAGCAAAAATGTATTTGGTGTAAGTTAGTACAGTACAAGAGGGAATATTTTAATTTTAGAAAAATACACAGGTGTCCCAGCACTCACTGTCTGTAAAGAAAACAGCTCAATTAAAGGAATATGTCCACAAATGCCAATCTGAATTTAATGTGAACACAAGAACAAATCACTTGGAGTAGTACATCACTTTAAAGCAGAGGTCTCAGGGAAGGGGACTGGGAGAAGGGACACAGGGAAATAACGTGACAAAACACACAAATGAACAACACAAAGGGGAAAAAACACTAAAAGGAGGAGGGTATGTAAGGGGGCAATGATCGTTTCGAGGTTCTCACCTCTTTCTCAAGCCCACTCTGGACCAAGGGGACCCAGAGGTACTTCCCTATATCCTCTCTCCCCTGTACAAGATGCAGCCCTGTCACTTAATACAAGTGCAAGATGTTAACTTAACCAGAAGTGTAGCAGTAACAGGAGTCCCAAGCTAAAGGCAATAAGAGCAAAAGGCAAACCGTCCTGTCTGTGTAAATTCTCCTCCGGGCTCCTGCTTGTGGCAAGCATTTGTGTGTTTTGTCACGTTGTTTCTCTGTGTCCTTCTCCCATTCCCCTTCCTTGAGACGTTTGCTTTAAAGTGATGCACTACTCAAAGTGATTTGTTCTTGTGTTCACATTAAATTCAGTTTGGCATTTTCGGACATATTCATTTAATTGAGCTGTTTTCTTTACAGACAGTGAGTGCTGGGACACCTGTGTATTTTTGTATATGTGTATAGGGGAATTAGGGTCCCCTGGGTCCCATTGCACCCTGCATCACCCACAACTCTTCTTTTTGAGTGCGGTCTATCACCTGTTCTATTATTTTAATTTTAGGCTTTTCTGTTTGAATCAATATTTATCGGGAGAAGACATCATTGCTATGAGCTCCTTTCAGAGACCGCAACATACTAATTGTGTTTATTGTATTGTGCACTCATTGTACATAGTGATGCACAAACATTTATAGATTCCTAATAAATTTATATTGAGCGGGGTATTTAATATCTTTCTCTAAAGTTCCGAAAAATTAAGCGAATTAGACAAACTCATGCAATGTATTTGTCAATTATAGAGACAGGCCTTACTCTTGATTATGTTATTTCCTATCTTTCCAGCTGTTCTATGTCAATACCATGAATATTATATCTAACTGGATCTTCTAAATGCAAATAGTTTTATACATAACATTACATGGAATGGAAAACAATACAGTATTATCCGAATTCATTTTGCAAGGATTGTCAGAGATTCCTAAGATTCAGCATCTTCTCTTCCCGCTGTTTCTCATCATCTACCTGATGACACTTACTTGGAACCTCCTGATAATGTTCCTGATCTTTACTGACTCTCGCCTCCATACCCCTATGTACTTCTTCCTTGGCAATCTTGCCTGTTTGGATATATTTTCTTCCTCTGTCACCCTCCCTCGTTTACTCTTTGACTTTTTCAGGGACAGGAAAACAATTTCCATTGTGGCTTGTATAACTCAGCTATTTTTCTTCATCACTTTCATAAGTACTGAGGTCTTCTTGCTGGCAGTGATGTCTTATGACAGATATGTTGCCATTTGCCACCCTTTGCATTACATTCACATCATGCGTTGGACTATCTGTGCTCAACTGACACTATTTGTATGGATTATTGGCATCCTATATTCCTTGATGTACACACTTAGTACATTGAGGTTGTCCTTTTGTGGCCCAAATATTATCCAAAATTTCTTTTGTGATCTGCGCCAATTGCTACAGCTCTCATGCAATGATACCTTCATTAACATCCTACTTATATTTCTCATTGGGGGAGTTTTGGGGTTGAGTGCTTTTTTGATTACATTTCTCCCATACATCACTATCTTTAACACAGTTCTGAGGATTCAGACAAATAAAGGGAGACTTAAAGTTTTCTCCACCTGCACTTCTCATCTGATGGTAGTCTTTATCTTTTATGGCACAAGTGTATTTAATTACTTTCATCCCACCACTGGTTATTTTGCTACCGGCAGGCAAGCGTCTGTGGTTTATGCCATTCTTACCCCTTTTTTAAATCCACTAATCTACAGTTTGAGGAACATAGAGATAAAAGATGCGTTTAAAAGAGTTTTGCATAACACAAAATTTGTAAATATGAATTCACATTAGCTACTGTAGAATTTGGAGATCGTGAAGGAGTTCTAGAAATATGGCCATACAGGAGTTATTTAATGCAGCATATCAACTTCGGTAGTTACAGTAATAATTATGTAGGACTGATTTTTAACATGGGTAAGTGGGTACTGTACATAATTTTAGTGATTACTAGGGCAGGAAATCTGTGACCAACAAACATTTCAAATAATTAAAGTAACAATGGGGGGCTTTCTTCTATTATTATTTTTGTACTGATTGTTGGGAGAAACAAAAACTGAACAATGTTAGCTCATTCAGCATATCCTTAAAATCAGTATAGACCATGTGCATTAATAAGCAACATTGTTTAAAATTGGAATAAGAGTTCTGATTATTTTCCACAGGAAATAAAATTACAATCAGTATCATTAGAGGAACTAATCTTAGTGGAATACTACTACTCCTCAAATGAAATACTGATTAAGAAAGGGATACTGGAACAAAATGAATAGTCAAAAGAATCTTTAAAAAAAAAAAAAAATATATATATATATATATATATAAATCAGAAAATAGCCGTGTTAGTCCAGTTGCGATAGTGCAGAATAAATGAGTTCTTCAGTATTAGGTGATACCTTTTTTATTGGACTAACAATTTATGTTATAGGACAAGCTTTCGAGAGTTCTCCTCTCTTCTTCAGGTCAAGCAATACTGATTTACACAGGAATCAATGGCTAAAACAGTGTATAGAGAGAGAAAAAAAAAACAGATATTTACTGTAGATAAGGTAGGGTGTTAAGTGTTTGAAGCCAGGAGACAGTGTTTGCTTGACCTGAAGAAGAGAGGAGAACTCTCGAAAGCTTGTCCTATGACATAAATTGTTAGTCCTAAAAAAGGTATCACCTAATACTGAAGAACTCATTTATTCTGCACTATATATATATATATAGTGAAAAGTTGTTTACTATACTGTATACAATATATACATATATATGTGTCAGTTTTATATATATATATATATAAAACTGACACATATATATGTATATATTATATACAGTATAGTAAACAACTTTTCAGGTTCCCCTTTGAGGACAAACCATGTAAAATGATAGTAAACAACTTATCAAGATAATGAAACAAAATTAATGTTTTATGACTTGTTACTTTATTTTTGCCTAAATTGTTTCCTCTTCCTGTTTCATTTTGAGATCCATATAGTTAGTCTATGCTCTGTCTCACACTATTTTAAAGGGAAATACTCTAGAGTCTACACACACACACATATATACACACACACACATACATATATACACACACACACAAACACACAGTGTGTATATATATATATATATATATATATATATATATATATATATATATATATATATATATATCTCAGAGGGAAAAACAGCGCTGAGTGTCTACAAAGGGTTAATACATAAATAGCACCATAAATGTGATCAAAAATAGGAGATAGGTGACCCAGCCTACATACAGGAGGAGTAATATTAGCAGGAGAGAGATAGGCAGCTCTTCAGGGGATACCTAATCCCATTAAAACAAAAAATACACAAAAAATGAAGAGCGCACACTCACAGTGCGTATACAGAGTAAATAATAACAAATTTAATAAAATATGGACAACATAAGTCCGTTAGCAATATAAAATAGATACAGTGAAATAAACAGATAAAAAGTTGAACTAGTGGAAGCTATATTCTCTACATGAGATGGAGTCTTGACGGTTACATAGTTAAATAGTTACATAGTAGATGAGGTTGAAAAAAGACGTACGTCCATCAAGTTCAACCTATGCTAAATTTAGACAACATATACTTTGTCCTATATCTATACTTACTTATTTGTATTGTATTGTCCCTGAATATATTTGTATATAGTTATCATATCCCCTCTTAGACGCCTCTTTTCTAATGTAAATAAATCTAATTTAGCTAGCCTCTCCTCATAAGTTAGATTGTCCATCCCCTTTATTAATTTGGTGGCTCTTCCCTGCACTCTCTCTAGTTTCAAAATGTATTTTCTTAGGACTGGTGCCCAAAATTGTACTCCATATTCAAGGTGTGGTCTTACTAATGGAGAAAACGATTAGGGAGGATGAGCCCCTCCAAACAGACTGACGTGTGGTGCAGAGTATAAATCCAGGAGTATAAAGTCAATGTACTTGATGCAAACAACTCCGGACAACAAGGAGTTAAAATGGGTAAGTATATATCACATAAAGTCAACCTGACTTGACCGCTAGTGAAGGGATAAGCCTAGCGAGGGGGAAAGGGTTGACCAGAGCTGGTCTCTCGACCAACAACGGACCCCTATATGTGTAAACCCCGCATATATGGCTATTTCCCCTGGGGAGTTGAAATAAAGAGATCACTTACTCCGTGTAGTACTCCATCCGGGTGAGCGTGCTCCAGGCTGTAGAAGTAGATAGACGTAAACCTCTCTGCAGAGAGAGAGAATCAGCGGGCACTGCGAGCAAAAAAGTATTAAGGCTGGACTGTGCTAAACAAAAATGCCTTTATTAATTAATGAGCAAAAAATAGAATAAAAGAGGGGAATAGAGCCCCTGTGCGCTCTTAGAGGGCACACAGGGGATCTATTCCCCGCTTTATTTATTTTTTGCTCATGGATTAATAAAGGCATTTTTGTTTAGCACAGTCCAGCCTTAATACTTTTTTGCTCGCAGTGCTGCTGATTCTCTCTCTCTGGCAGAGAGGTTCTTCGTCTAGTTTACTAATGCTTGTAAAAGGGGCATAATTATGTTTACTTCCCTTCCATCCATTGCCCGTTTAATGCAATATAAGATCTTGTTTGCCTTTGCAGCTACTGCTTGACTTTGGGCACTATTGCTAAGCCTGCTGACTACAAGCATTCGGCAATCCTTCTCCATCAAGGATTCCCCAAATTTATCCCCATTTAATTTGTAAGTCGCCTGTTTATTCTTGCATCCCAAATGCATAACCTTACATTTATCTGTATTAACCTCATCTGCCATTTACCTGCCCACGTTTCCAGTCTCTCCAAATCCTTCTGAAGAGAAATGACATCCTGCTTTGATTCTATTACCTTACACAATTTAGTATCATCAGCAAAGATGGAGACTTTTCTCTCGATGCAAACCTCAAGGTCATTTCTAAACAAGTTAAAAAGCAGGGGTCCCACTACCAATCCCTGAGGTACTCCATTAGCGACTTTAGCCCAACCTGAAAAAGTTCCATTTATGACAAGCCTCTGTTGTCTGTCCTTCAACCAGTTTTCAATCCCTGTGCATATATTATTACTGAGTCCAATTTGCTTTATTTTGTACATCAACCTCTTGTGTGGAACCGTATCAAAAGCCTTTGCAAAATCTAAGTAGACCACATCAACTGCATTACCCTGGTCTAAATTCCTACTTACCCCCTCAAAGAAACAAATAAGGTTAGTTTGTCATGATCTATCCTCCATAAATCCATGCTGATTATTACAAATAATGTTGTTTTCCATTGGGTATTCCTGAATATTATCCCGTATTAAACCTTCAAGTAGTTTCCCCGCTATTGAAGTCAGGCTTACAGGTCTGTAATTCCCCAGTTGTGATCTAGCTCCCTTTTTAAATATAGGCACCACATCTGCTTTACGCCAATCTTTTTGTACTGAGCCTGTGGAAATGGAGTCCTTGAATATTAAATGTAATGGTTTGGCTATTACTGAACTTAACTCCTTGAGAACTCTTGGATGTATGCCATCTAGGCCAGGTACCTTATTTACTTTAATTTTTTCAAGTCGCTTAGGAACTTCTTCCTCAGTTAACCAATTGTTTATTAATATGGAGGTTTTGGCTTCCTCCTGTGGCACTACTATTGAAATTGATTCTTCCCTGGTAAACACAGAGGCAAATAATTTGTTTAATACCTCTGCTTTTTCCTTATCTCAATAATCTGTCTGCCCATCTCACACTGAAAGAGTCCTATATTCTCTTTTCTCCTTTTTTTTGTTATTAAGGTACTTACAGAACTTTTTAGGGTTGATCTTACTTTCTATTGCAATCCTTATTTCATTATCCATTTTTGCTAATTTGATTGCCCTTTTGCAATTTTTGTCACATTCCTTATAATTCTGATACACTGTCGCCATCCCTTCTGACTTAAAGAAGCTAAACGCCTTCCTCTTCTTGTTCATTTCCACCCCTACCTGTTTATTTAGCCACATTGGTTTTGACTTATTTCTTTTATACTTATTACCCAAGGGTATACACTGATGAGTTGTGCTTTTCTAACAATGATTTAAAGACTGCCCATTTATCTTCTATTTTTTGAAGTGAAACTTCCTTAGTGGCACCTCATTCGAACTGGGGCAAAAATGGATTGTGGAGACAGAAATGAAACGGATGTGACGTCAGTGCTGGCAGTTGAGGCCGACCCCAACACTGACATCACACCCGCTCCACAAATCAGATGCGGCGGCGGCGGCGATAGCCGCCGGCGCCACTCCTAATGGCCACCGCACCCCCCACACAGCCGCTGACATGCGGCGCCACTCCTAATGGCCACCGCACCCCCCACACAGCCGCTGACATGCGGCGGCGGCGGCGATAGCCGCCGGCGCCGCTCATAACGGCCGCCGTTCCCCGCCCGCTGCCTACTGCCGTGCCGCGCATGCGCGATGGCGCCAGTGACTCCTGCGCGGGTAAAGTAGGAAGCGGGGGGGTTTGAGCGCGCCGCTTCCCACGCATACGGCGGGCCCGGTGCGGCCGCTTCTCAACCTTCCCCCACCCCTCTCCCCCCAATTACCCCCTCTATTCCTCCCCCCACACCCCCCCACCGGCATCATGGTGTTCTTCCCCGGGTGGCGTCACACTCACATGGGCCTCCTCGCCGTATGTGCCGTCCTCCCTGCCCTGATCCCCGGCACTGCGGGGCAACACAACCTGTGCCCATCCCTCCTCCTACCACACTGCTCTGCCGCCGTGCTCGCAGGTGCAGGGGGTGATCGGAGGTGCAGGGGGTGAGGGGAGGTGCAGGTGAGGAGGTGAAGGGGGTGACGGCGGTGAGTGTGAAGGAGGGGAAGGGTGCGGCCGGGGGAAGGGAGGATTACCGGCGAAGGGGGGTGGGAGGGCGACTAAGCGTCATTGGACTGGAGGCCGGGGGCGTACTTGGGGACTGTCACTTCGGTGCTCTGCATGTGTGGCGGAGGGAGGTGATGGGGGGTGAGGTGAAGGGGGGGTGATGTGAGGTGCAGGGGGGGTGATGTGAGGTGGGGGGGTGATGTGAGGTGGAGGGGGGTGATATGAGGTGGAGGGGGGTGATGTGAGGTGGAAGGGGGTGATGTGAGGTGCAGGGAGGTGATGTGAGGTGCAGGGGGGTGATGTAAGGTGCAGGGAGGTGATGTGAGGTGCAGGGGGGTGAAGGGGGGTGATGTGAGGTGCAGGGGGGGGATGTGAGGTGCAGGGAGATGATGTAAGGTGCAGGGAGGTGCAGGGGGGTGATGTGAGGTGCAGGGGTTTGATGCGAGGTGCAGGGGGGTGATGCGAGGTGCAGGGGGGTGATGCGAGGTGCAGGAGGGTGATGCGAGGTGCAGGGGGGTGATGCGAGGTGCAGGGGGGAATGCGAGGTGCAGGGGGGTGATGCGAGGTGCAGGGGGGTGATGCGAGGTGCAGGGGGGTGATGCGAGGTGCAGGGGCATATGCGAGGTGCAGGGGCATATGCAAGGTGCAGGATGGGTGCGCATACATCACACACGCACACACACAGTCACACGCACACACACACAGTCACACGCGCACACTACACAGTCACACGCACACACACACAGTCACACACACACACAATCACACGCACACACACACAGTCACACGCACACACACAGTCACACGCACGAGGAATGCACGCTTAGTGCAAATAGCTAATACAGGGGATGTGTGCCGAGCACGCACATTCTAAGTCCAAATTTATTTGCGTTTTGTCAAAGAAATTGTATTTTGATTTTTAATTAAAACATCACAAACACAATTTCTGTGACAAAAGTCAAAGAAGTTTCACTTACTATGCGCGTGCACAGCACACACAGCTTTTTTTTTACCCTGCAAAAACATCATCCCAATGTATTCCTTGTAGATTAGACCTCAGTTTATTAAAATCTGCCTTTCTAAAGTTTAAGGTTTTTGTTGATCATTTATTTCAAAAGAGACCATGTAACCCAAATGTTCCATGTAACCACTGTTACCCAAATGTTCCAGGACTTGAATATATGTTATCACTTCTACATTGTTTGATATTACCAAATCCAGTATTGCCCCTCTCCTGGTTGGTTCCTCAATAATTTGGGTCATGTAATTGTCTTTATGCACTCCCAAAAACCTGTTTCCTTTTATTGTAATGCTAATCTCATTGCCCAAGTCTATGTCTGGATAATAAAAATCCCCAAATAATGCAAACATGACCCTGTTTTGATGTTTTCTTCATTTGCAAAAGTATTTTAGCTTCCTCAATCTCACAGATATTTGGTGGTTAATAGCATATTCCTACAAACATTTTCTTTATACTTTTATGTCCACTGCTAAGTTCTATTCACAAAGTCTCTACATTTTCATCATTCCCTTCATAAACATAAATAGGTTTTAGATCCGGTTTAACATATAAACATACTCCACCTCCTCTTCTATTTGTTTGATCCTTCCAATAAAGGGAATAACCCTCTAAATTAACTGCCCAGTCATGAGTTTCATCCCACCATGTTTCAGTAATGCCTATGATCCATACTGCTCCCTTGTAGCTACTAATTCAAGCTCCCCCATTTTATCTGTCAGGCTTCTTGCATTAATAAGTCTCTGAGATGTAAATTCCATTCACGAATAGATAGGTGTTAGAATCAGTCGATTAATAAGTCCATCTCATGTAGAGAATATAGCTTCCACTGGTTCAACTTTGTATCTGTTTATTTTACTGTATCTATTTTATATTGATAGCGGACTTATGTTGTCCATATTTTATTACATTTGTTATTATTTTCTCTGTATAAGCACTGTGAGTGTGCGCTCTTTATTTTTTGTGTATTTTTTGTGTTAATAGATTAGGTATCCATTGAAGAGCTGCCTATCTCTCTCCTGCTTATATTACTCCTCCTGTATATAGGTTGGGTCACCTATCTCCTATTTGTGTTCACATACGCACTGTGAGTGTGCGCTCCTCATTGTGTGTGTGTGTGTGTGTGTGTGTGTGTGTGTGTGTGTGTGTGTGTGTGTGTGTGTGTTTGTGTGTTTGTGTGTGTGTGTGTAGGGATTTACTTCAATCATAGATTTTGCTTGAATTATATTAATGTGATCGCGTGAGGCCTCTGCAACTAGCTTACCGGGATTGTGAAGTGTTGCGGTGATGCGTCGCCATGGCAATGCGGCGTGAAATGATGCTGCGGTGTCATGCGGAGTGATGTCACACGCCCATCTCCATGCAACGGGGTCACGTGACCCGCAGCGTCATTTGATGCCGCTGAACAAGGTAAGGGGGGTGCAAGAGCGAGGGGTGGCAAGCATGGGGGCGCAGCTCTAAAAGTTTGCGCTCCCCTGAGCTAAGTAATCCCTCCTGTTTCTTAGGCCCGGGCCATAGATGTGTGGGGAGAGCGGAGGCACGCTAACGCTGAGGCTCACCTGCTTCAGTCAGCGCGATTGCACGGACTTGCAGGCGAGCCAGCATGCGCGGGGGGAGCCGGGGGAGGTGGTTGGAGGCGGGGCAGTGACGTCGCTGGGCAAATCGCCCGCGACGCACTGACGTCAATGTCATGGCGCCGACGTCACGGCGCCGTGACGTTGACGCTGCTGTGCAGTGATTGGAGGTTTTCAGCCGACAGCGCGCTGAAAAACAGCTTGGCACTCGGCTGAAACCTCCAACGCCTCAGCCCGCCTGCGGACACTCGCATGAGCCCCCTCTCAGGGCATCCTCATTGAGGATGCAGGGGCTCAGCGCGGAGCGTCTGCACGCCTCAGCACGGCTAGTCCATCTATGGACGCAGCCTAACAGGAGGCTTTTTGTTAGAGCTCTAATTTAGCCAGGTGAAGTCTGGTTAATTGCCTGACTGCACTTAACCGCTCCCGTCTGGATTTAGAGACAGTTATTCTCTTACCAAGGATAAGTCCCTGTTACACGGTACTGTTTACCACAACACTGTGGTCAATGGGCTATTTTTACGTTTTTAATGTTTACTGACAGGGGTCAATTTTGATAATAATTTTAAATTGTATCGATGATTTATAGTATTATTGTTTTAAAAGTTATGTTTTAGTATTTCCCTAGCAAGTGCTGAAATCATGAAGGACCTTTTCTCTTCCGTATTTGTTAAATAACTTTTCCTCTTTAGCATCCTATCTTGAATGAGGTCGAGCGGATCATTCGCTCACTATATATTTGGTTATCTAAACAAATTGGATGTGGAATTTGTAAAGTCAGTGTACTGTACATGGTAGTATTTTTACATATTCACTTACTATCAGAGATTTACATTGAATATACTTTTTATTATCAGGCTGTTATAGTATGTACATACAATGAGCCATGCCATGGAATGCAAATTTCTGAACAAAAAGTGGTGCACACATTTAATGATAGCTTTGGCTAAGACCAGCAACCAGAACTGCAATAAATTTCTCCCAGGCAGCTTGAACTTGAGGAGTGAAAGCAGATCCCAGTTTAGAAGCCAAGACGACCACCAACATTTCTCCAAGGCGCTGGAAATAAAAAACAAAACATTATTATTCACTTATTTCTTGAATGCTGAAATTCTGCCTCTTATTTTGTTTCCCTATTGCGATTATTTTTGAGGTGCACATACAGTATATCAAGACAAAATAGTGCAATTCAAGTGGCAAAAATGTGCACCACGTTTCAAAGAATGAAATCCTATTGATATCTATAGGATATTTTTCCTTCATAAATCTGATGCAGTTGGTTTTACCCCAGAATTGCACCACTTTTGCCTTGATACATAGCCCCCTAAATAATTTGTTGTGTATGTTTGAGGACATTTCCGATCACCTGCGCATGGAAATGGGTCATATGTTAGGATGGTGAATTGGTTACATTCTGATTTTATAAAGCTCTTTTCCCTATGGACAATATAGCTGCATATAATGCAATATTAAGCCCACCCCATAACATTTTCTCACTTTGTAATTAATTGAATCACTCAGCCAGGACAGAAAGCATTGGAAGATCTTATCCCACATGTACAGTAGAATGCATCATTTGTTTTGTGACAATTTGGCTTTTTTTAGTGGTATTGCCTAATTGTATTGAAAGCCATTAGAGGCTCAATATACTCTAGTTTGTTCAATACTGTCACTGTCCCTTTTTGGGGATTTGCACATGTTACAATTTACAACTTTGCAAGGTGCTATAACATGTATGGAATGGTATGCAAATATTATATTAACTTTATAAACCTACAATTAATAAATACATTTTAAAATGTAATATATCTAGGGTAATATTCATCCGATTCTCATTGCTGCAAAACAGAGGCAGAACTTGAGCAAACACTGCATTAGATTTCTCAAACAATGGGAATTCTATTGAAGGCAATTACAGTTTATCTGTTAATATACTTGTGCAGCGGTATTGTCCCAGTTTTCCAACACCAAAACATTTTCCATGTTTTAACAACACAAATATAATTCAGTGATTGTCAGGATAGAATAGATATTACCAAGTACTTACCTTAAAGTTTTCAGGATCCACAAGCAGCTTCTTGGCGTGAATCTCACTGAGGCCGGCAAGAGAGCTCTTCATGTCATCCAGATGTTGAACTGTGGTACCTACTGCGGTCAGGACCGTCTTGCCGTGGGCGCGCACCTTAGCATTTCCAGCAATAGCGGCTGGGTTGGAAAGGTTTCCAAAAGTGCTGAAATATCTCTGGGTCCAGGGATACACAATCAGCAGCCTAGTGCGAGAGAGAACACAAGTTTAGGTATAAGTCCACACATCAGAGTTAGGGATCAAAATTATGTTTAGATACATGCTAGTTTTTTTCAATTGCAGGTACATTTTAAATTATTTGGTACATTAAAAGTGCAGTCCACTTACAACTAATGTCCAAATTACAAACTAATGTTTGGGATAGGGGGAGGGGTGATTGAGTGAGAGGAGAGAGGGGGGAATTGAATAAGGGGAGTAGGGGGAAATTGAGAAAGAGGAGTAGGAGGGGAATCGAGTTAAAAAAGAGGGAAGGAATTAAGTTAGATAGGAATAGGGGAAATGAGTGAGAGGATGATGAGGGGATGGAGTGAGCAAGGAGTGTGAATTGAGTGAGAGAGGAGGGGGATTGGGTGATGTAGGGGGCAATTGAGTAAGAAATAAGTGAATTTCTAACCCCTGGTCTAATAATTTAAAAGGTAGTGAATGCAACGTTGTAAAACAAAAAATACATTATTTAAATGTGTTTAAATTATTTTGTAAAGGGTGTTTATTTCTTTTCATGTTTTGTTACAATAGGGGCTTTTAAACCACATTAAACAATCAATCTTGTTTGCTCCACCCCAATGATTACTTTATTTTGTTTCAGATTGACTCAAACCCTTCCATGCCTGTGGGCCATTAAGGAAAAGGGACACTGGTAATGGAGCAATAAATCATAGATAATCCCAGATATTAATTTAGGTTTCAAATATGGTCAGCATCAACTTTATGAAATTATTTCAATACATTTACTCGCCTGATATATTAAAATCAAAGAAGTGTATATATTGTTAAATATATTAAAAACATTGATGCTGACAATGTTTGAAAACATACCCTGTTTGTTTGGTTCTTTGTTGGACAGCATCTTTAATGACTTGTGTTTGCACTAAATATAAGTAAAAATAAATCTTTATTTTTTCCTAAACGTGTAATGCATAAAACCTAAAAGAAAAATACATATTCTTTTGCATCTACATCTAACAAACATATTATTCCACAGTTTCTACAAGGACCCTTTATAATTTTGAATGTAGAATTCCTAATATACCTACTTATTCATATATTTTTTATAGTACTGGAGAAACAATATCTTATATTTCCTATTAGCTGAAATAATAGTTTGCTGAGTACTGGCATGATTTTTAAGGATACCTAAGTATATAAAACTTTTTAGGTTGGTTTTGAAGACTCTTTTTCAAATTGCACTAAATGTATCCAAGAAAGTAATGTAGAATTTATAATTATTTTTGTTGGCATTCGGTTCAATTATTTGCCCCAGATATATACCAGTTTGCCTTGTTACTGTATGTATACTCATTTACTTGTATTCCTTCCTTGAAATAATAATACATTATACAGCATAACTATATTTTACATACCTGGTCAGTGCATCCTGGCCGTCCTGCTCAACGCTGACTTTCTGCCATACAGATGTAATGGCTGCTTTCTCTGCGGCTGTCCAATGAACCATGGTGGCTGTTGTTAGAGTGAGTTGGGAGAACTGATGCTTCTGATGGGAGAAGTATAATGCTCTGGGAAATATGAGTTCTCTCCCCTCAGATTTATAGGAGGTTTTACTAGGCCGTGCCCATGTTGCATTAATGCTGTGTCACCCTTACTCTCCCACCCTCCCATTCTACTCAAGACTGATAAGTCAAATCATTTCACTGACCTTGCATTTCAGTATCATGTCTGGTCCATTCCTCATCATTTTGTTGTTGTTTCTAGTTTCGCTAGAAGCTAGTTGTTTCACTTATGCTGATTGCACAAAAATGCTCCATTGTAATGTGCATAAGTACAATGCAGATAAGAAAAGAAAAATAAAGATCATGTGATGGATACAAGTGTTAATATAGAAAAGACTTAAGCCCATAAGGTGCTCTTCCATAAGACATCTTCTGCTCCAGAAGATATATTTTAGCTCATTAACCTTTGGAATGTGTTTTATAGTAAGCCCTGCGTACTAAATACATTACTGTGTATACCTCAATACCTCATTTTAAACCATACATTGTAACGGGTATAGTTTTAAAGCTTATGAACTGAACATGTACTGTACTTTGCACCCTGAAAAATTTGATATTCTGTAATATGATCATTTAAGAAAATGAAAACATATTGATTAATCCCATTATATTATTTTTTCAGGACTTTTTCCCTTTCCAACTCTTTCACTGCCAGAGGCACGTTTATAAGTTGTCTTCACTGTAGCTTCAATTAAGTTTAGTTGCTGCAGCATTAACATACAGTATATATATTAAATATTTTAAATTCCATCACATTCACTGTTGTCCATTTTAAGCTACAATAGGCTTAAATTAAAACAGATTTAGAATGAGGAAAGAAACAATAGTTCTACAGAAAGAATGAAATGACGGACTGCTTTTGTTTTATTACATCTGATTTATGTTTCTAGATAACACTAATCCCTTCATTACCCCTCTTGTCTTCAGTTGAAAGGTGTCTCAGTGAGAGAATTATGGCGCCTGCGTATCATGTTGTGAAGACATGTTCCCCTTTCTAATCAATATTTCAACTCTATTTGTTTGAATAGACCTTAAATCTTCCAGAGCAAGAGAAAATTGGAACAAAATGAATAGGGATTGTTGGGTGTCCATATGAATTTGGCTCATTGTCTGGGGGTGAGATCACATTCAGTGCTCCATTGGAGCAGTGGAAACCATTGTAACAGCAGTGCAGATGGTTCCACTTCAGTTCATGTCACTGTGTGCCGGTTACAACTAGAGATTTTTTCAATTTTTTCTTTTTCATTTTTGGGAAAAAAGGTGAACAATATTACAAATATGGTGCAATTTGTTTTCAAATTTGCTGTAAAAAAAAAGTGTTTCCTGAATTTCCGTCATGTTCTAATAATGTCTTTGCTAGTCTTTTGAGTTTTCAATTTTTTAAAAAAAAAACCTAGTGGAGAAATATAAAATATACTAAAATATAAAAATACTAAAATACCATCTGCATGGCAAATTACAATTTTGGCAAAAAAAACTCACACTGCTACTGTAGTTCAGACTTCTTGATCACCAGCACTACTCAAAGCAAAAACTCGGGTTCCACTAGTCTTCTGGCATAAAAATGGTTAAATCAGAAATACTTTACTTTTTATTGAGGTTTCATATGTTTAATATTTTGTTGGCACCTTATGTTACCTTGGCAACCTACATTGTTTTAATGTGTATTAATGAATGCAGCCATTTTAATTTCCCTGGGAGGCTTATTTATTTAACAAATTATATAATCAGCAGGAAAAGACAGAAACCACTTCAAAGACCTAGGGGGATATGCACTAAGCAGTGATAACTGCTTTTAAGACCGATAGATGCCTTTTAAGACCGATACTGCCTGCTGCGTGATTCACTAAGCAGTGATAACAGTGCTTTATCGGCCTTTAAAGACATTTTTAAGGCATGTGAAAAATAATCTTCCGATCAGGCAAAAAAGGCGCGTTTGCCATTTTTTGCCAGTCAGCGGGATTCACTAAGCTGTGATATGTCAATAGTACTTTAAAAGCACGCCATATTTTTGCACCAGATAAAGGCTGGCACAAAAGAGCTGGAGACACTACGAAAAGCATTGTTTACCTTTTTATCAGCACACCATTAATACAACAGGTCGGTAGGTGTCCCCGGATGATCCCTGCAGAAGTCTGTGGACCCTTGGGTGATCCCTGCAGGACAGAGTGGGTGGGTGACAGAGTGGGTGGGTGACTGACTGACTGAGTAGGTGGGTGACTGTGGGTGACTGACTGAGTGACTGACTGAGTGGGTGACTGACTGAGTGGGTGACTGACTGAGTGGGTGACTGACTGGATGGGTGACTGAGTAGGTAGGTAACTGACTGATTGAGTGGGTGTGTGACTGGGTGACTGTGGGTGACTGACTGAGTGACTGACTGAATGAGTGACTGACTGAGTGGGGGGGTGACTGACTGAGTGTGTGGGTGACTGAGTGGGTGGGTGGGTGACTGAGTGGGTGGGTGACTGAGTAGGTGGGTAACTGACTGACTGAGTGGGTGGGTGATAGAGTGGATGGGTGACAGAGTGTGTGGGTGACTGACTGACTTAGTGGGTGGGTGACTGAGTAGGTGGGTAACTGACTGGGTGGGTGGGTGGTTGACTGGGTGACTGTGGGTGAGTGGGTGGGTGACTGACTGACTGAGTTTGTGGGTGACTAACTGACTGAGTGGGTGACTGACTGGGTGACTGACTGGGTGACTGACTGGGTGTGTGGGTTACTGTGTGGGTGACTGACTGACTGGGTGACTGAACTAGGTGGATGACTGAATGACTGAGTAGGTAACTGACTGGGTGGGTGACTGACAGGGTGTCTGGATTGGGGGTCTGGGTGAATGGCTGACTGACTGGGTGGGTGACAGACTGGGTGGGTGTCTTGGTTGTCTTGTGTGTCTGGGTGAGTGATTGCTGAGAAGGGAGGGGCCCATATGTGCAGCAGAGTTCAGTGTGGTCCAGGAGGCTGATCACTGTTGCGGCCTACTTCTGGGATCTTGCACATGCCACGCATCGCCGGGCGGCCAGCGCATGTGCAAGCCTGTCTCCATGGCACGGGACCGGCGCGGGACCTTCACGCTCCCAGAATGCCTGCTAGCCTTCATCTTCAGTGCAGGGTCTGCTCCGAGGCTGCCTCCTGATCTCCGCCTCCTGATCTTGACGTTGAGACACATGGCAACGCGGCATCATTTGACACCGCGCGGCCATTTGCAATGCTGAAAATGGTGGTAGACTCAGCACCCCGATGCAGAACCCCAACCCGCTGCAGCACCTCACCAGGAAGTTAAATGCAGTTGCCCCGGGCGAGGGGGTGAGCGCTGGCGGCTGGCATACGGAACTGGCGCTTCTTTTTTCTCTGTTTATATATAAACAGAGCAAAAAGAAGCGCCAGTACCGTATGATGGTGTAGTAAATAGAGATTTATTAATTAATTAACAAGAGCAGTCAAAATAGACCAATGTGAAATTGGTGTGATTAAAAAGCAAACATAAAACAAGTATTAGCAGTGTGCAGCAATGTGTAGGTGACATGCAGAGGGTAATACACAGCGAGGTGACCATATAATGGTAAGGAGAAAATGAACAGTGGTGCGAGAGATGGATAATAGCAGTGAACATACTGCACCGACACACTTTATTCAAGCAAATACCCAGTATGTACCTGGCAGATACCTGGAATGCGCCGCTCCTCACCTCTGACAAGCCCCGTTGCGTTTGCCTTCCCAGCCTGGGTTCATGCCTGGCTGACGGGCGGCTGATCTGTTAAATGATAATGATTAGGATTTAATAGGCTGCAATGCTTCGCGTGTCTACCAGATGGCATAAATTCATGAATTGTAATGCAGTTTATATATATATACTGTGCAGTATTGCAGCCAGCGGGAATAAAATGCTTCAATCCCTGCCTGGAAAATAACCCAATGCACTCGGGCAGAAAACAGTCACAAACCTCAATACACCCGGGTATACCCGAATTCGTGGGACTAGCCAAGCTCAAATAAAGTGTGTCGCCAGTGTAGCTGCTAACAGCCAAATGGATTAGAAATAGTCACCGGTAAGAGAGTGTTCTTTCTCAATGATGATCCTTGAGAAAGTCACTTGTTAGTGACGAAACGCGTTGGACGTTGTTATGTAGACATGCAGTGACGCAGCCACGTGGTGACGCAGTTACAGCCGGCGAGGAGCTCCAAGAACGGATCACCGTTTTGTATCTGGAGATAGAGGTGCCCGTTGTTCATCTTTATTTGGCGCCACAGCGAGGTCTGACACACAGGTAGTGTCTGCCTCACATATATGAAAAATCGCCCAATCCTAGTGCATTATCACTAATAAAAATGTAATGTTTTCCAACAATCACGATTACAAACTCACAAACATAGATGTAATCATGCATTTTATGCGATATATACTCATGCCCCAATCATGTTGGTATGACTCCACTCCTCTGCTCCGACCCGTCTGCGCAGTCTGTCACAAGATCTTTTCCTTCAGGTAACTCCCAGTGGTGTCAATCTTTGGACAGTCCTCCGACAACTAGCGCTGAGTCAGTTTTGTTCCGGGCAGCGAACGTCTCAGATGGGGCCGCGGATTCCCTCACTTCTCCGGCGGGATCAATATCAGCCACCGTTTTGCTGTTGCAAAAGGTGTAGACCTACGCGTTTCTTCAGATTAACTGATTTTTTCAGGGGATGGGTTCTGGGTATGCATGCAGCATATATACCCCACAGAAGCCAATCAAGAGAGATTCACCAGCTATACACATGTAGCCCTCTTTACCTCTAATGTGAAGGGTCTACTAGTGCTGGCGGTACCTGTCGGCTCACAGGGATCTGAGCCTCCGCTACTGGGAGCCTGGGGTAACGAATATACTGAGTGGCAGCGCCTCCACCTGCACGGGATCCCAATTGGAGGGAAAAACCCTGAGCAGGAACTATTAATAACAGCCCACAGATTATAAGAATAACAATAATAACATTTACTGTGAACAATAACCATAAACCACATACAGGCAATAGCAATACTAATCGTTAAAGCTAAACCTTGCCGCGCAGGGAGTTGTCCCACCACCGTGTATACCCACACTGTGTCCACAGTACCAGAGGTGTCCCTTGGTCACTTCTCCCAATAAGTGTCCCCAAAAGATGCCCACCCCTCTAGGTGTGATCAGCACCTCATTATACCTGTGTTGGTGCACGTTTGGCAAACGGTACCTGCCGGGTGTGTCCACACCCGGGCACGCTAACAACGAGAAGCAGGGGATCCGCTGATACAATAATATCCTCCGTTGGATGGGATGTCTCCCTCTGGAGTGACTTCCACAATGATGCTCGCTCACTCTCTGGCAGTCTGGTCCCAGACTGCTGCAGCAATAGTTCAAATAAAACTACTGTGGCCCTTAGCTGGCTAAACACTAAAGGGGCAGGATCCCTAACTGTAGGACCTTCCCTACAGCAGCCACAAGCTTTGGATGAGGTGGGCCTATCTGGGGCCTAGGGGATCTCTGGCCTAGTGCAGAGGGTCACAGACCTCTACACCTGTACAAACTCCCCTAGCTGCGTCCCTGCTCCAACTGCCAGCAACCCTCAGAGTTCCAAATGTATTAACTGCCTCATAGAAGAATCCTTTCACTTCATTGGCCAGGCCTGGTCACCTGACTCCCAGACCTGTGGCCTTCTGCGGGCTGTAGTCCCTGCGGAACCCCCTTAACATTGGTGCCCCGTGCGCTAGCTCTAATGGCCGCCGCAATGCTCCCTGCGCATGTGCGAACCTTGTAATGGCCGCCGCACAAGGGGAAGATACTGCTCAGGCGTGCGCAAAGGCAAGATGGCGGCGCCCTTATCCTATGCTCCCGTCAGAGCTTCGGCTATGCCCCCCACAAAACCCCCCCCTTCTCCCGAGCTGCAGCGGAGATAAGGGGCCAGTCGGGGAACCCAGGTCACACGTGTGTTATATTCACTAAAATCTCTACGACTAGCACACAATCTAGCATGTTTATAGAACATATACATGATTAATTTACACAACCTTCTTATACAAACTTACTACAGTACATTCAAATTGTATTCAATTTGTATCTAATTGGTATTTGCAATTAAACAAGTATAGAGGACTTCTAAATATATTACTGAGTTGTTTTGGCTTATTTTTGGAGGAACTGCAATTACTAATGTAAATATTATTTAAAGAATGACTTGCTATAAATATTATTAGATAAATGCATTACTAGATGGAATTATTTTATTTGTTAACTAATAGAGATGGATATTAATTGTTATAAACAATGAATTTTAAGATCTAGACCAGTGTCCTGGAACAGGATTATACCTTTTCTCTGTTCTTACACTGCTAGCTCTCCCCAGGGAAAGTTACATGTTTTTTCCCTGCTCTGATGCAGCCAGAGCTGTGTAAAGCAACATTATTGACACATTCTCTCTTAACAGAGCCACAAGTTGGTTGCCCTGGCAACCTCAAAGTTCTCATTGCCATGAGAATGGTTTAGCCTTGTTGTTCCGCTACCCCTTTCTGTTTTATGGAATGGTCCTTTGACTCTTTCTGCCAGCCACAGGAACATGTGCTTTGTGACCTAACTAGCTGGCTTAGTGAGTACATGCTTCCTCCAATTCACCCCTGCAACACCATCCTTTTTTACCGTCCCCCCATAACAGAGCACCTTCACATAGAGAAGCCCTCTCTCACCCCACATTACCCATTAAAGTTGAAGAAAATAAAAGGACCCTGTGTGCTCTCAAAAGGGGATGAGTTAAACCCCTGAACTCACTCACATCCCACATTTGATCCTGGTTCCAGAAGAACCAGGATACTTTATAATTATTCCAATTACTACCATATGATGGCCATGACTCTAGAATTTGACATCTTGAGATAATATTTTTTGGATGAAAGCCAGTCATTGATAACTAGCTCTTCTCCCAATATTATACCAGATCCCAATCTAATATTAAAATGGGATCCTCTCGGTACCAGTTTTATGTATATTTCTCAAAAATAAAAGATGTGAGAGGAGAAACAAAGAGAGACTATCTGCAATCATGAAGGCATTTTGTCCTAAATTATAGACAAGTGCAAAGAAACAAATAAACAGCACTGCCCAAAGATTGACACCACTGGGCGTTACCTGAAGGAAAAGAGCTTGTGACAGACCGCGCAGACGGGTCGGAGCAGAGGAGAAGAGTCATACCAACTTATTGGGGCATGAGTATATATATCTCATGAAACGCCTGAATATATCTATGTTTGTGAGTTTTTAATCGTGATTGTTGGAAAACATTACATTTTTATTAGTGATAATGCACTAGGATCGGGCGCTTTTTCTTTTTTTCCATGCAGGTTTGTGAAGGGAGGTCCTTGTACCCACAAAGAAGGCTGCCGAATTCCTGATATGTGCATCAAGACTAAACAATTGTGACCATAATTCCAGTGGACATTATTTTGTATGGTTTTCGGTCTTGGACTTTTTTATATTTTTATCTTTTCCACAACAGTTTTATTTTTATATAAATTTTGATTCAAATAATATTATTTGTATTTTGCAATCAGCTACACAGTACTATATATGTTTTTACATAGGTCATTTGCTTTGTCAGTTAAAGAGTGCTTAATGTTTAATTAGATTACAATTTACAAGTGGATTGAGCTCCCATAGGGACCATAGAACTACAGATATATATTATTTCTACATTACCACTTCCCAGACAGGCACAGTTATATATAGGAATGGGTAGAGAGTTCGCTGGTGTCAGTAATCTCTGTTTAGGCCACTGCTAAGTGTCCCAAACTTGCATAAATTTGTATTCATGCAACCGTCTCTCTTTCGGGGTTCTAAGATTACCTTTGAGTATGGCAACCCTCAGATCGTCATCTTATGGCCAGAGTCGAGAAATGTTCGCCAACAGGACTGTCTCTTGTTCCGCGTGTGAGCTGTGGCGATGCAGGTTCATTTCTTGTTTAGCCCCTGTCCTGTCTCACCTATGTAGTAGCACCCCCTGGGCATTTCATCACATGATGAGGTACAGACATTGCTGGAGGAACAGGTGAACCCGCCTCTGATTTTGTATTCCCGTTCTTGTGTGGTATTTGTATTGTGTCCGCTGTGTAAGCATTGCGCAGGTTTTGCATCTTGGTCCTGGCATGGTTTTGTCCCGCATTCAGTTGTACTGCTGAATACTTTACCCTCAACCATAATATTCTTGAGATTATGGGGTTGTCTGATGATAATGTGTGCTTCAGGGAAGACCTGTTGCAGTCTTGTATCTTCCTGGAGGATGGGTTGTAGTTTTCCTGGTGATCTTGCGTAGGGCTCCTAGGTGTGGGTTATATGTGACCACCAATGTACCCTGTCGCTTGTCTCCTTCTGTTGTAGTCAAGGAGATCACTTCTTGGTATTCTGGTGGCTTTGTGATTTGCTGGTCTACAATTCTGTGGTTATATCCACGGTTTATAAAGTCTGATCCAGCTTTAATCCGCTGGTCTCTGTCTGCTGTGGTCGGAGCATATCCGGTTGTATCGTATGATGGCTTGACTGTAGTGTGTTGCATGTTTGGTTGTGTCGGGTGGAGCTGTTGTCCCTCAAATAGCTGGCTCTGTCTGTAGGTTTGCGGTATACAGAAGTCTGTAGTTGTGTTGTTCTTATAGTAATGGTGGTGTCTAGAAAATGTATTTCATCTGGGGAATGGGTGAGTTTGAGGTTGATGGTCGGGTGGAAAGTATTGAAGTTGTCATAGAACTGTAGGAGGTCCTGTTCACCAGAGGTCCAAATCAGAGGATTATCATCGATGTGCGAAGGTATGTAAGGGGTTTCAAGTGACAGGTGGACAAAGTCACTTTCCAGTTTTGCGCAGAACAGATTGGCATACTGTGGCGCCATCCGAGTACCCATAGCGGTCCCCGTTTGTCTGGAGGTATTTGTCATTTCCAAATTGAAGTAGTTTGGGTCAGAATAAATTCAATGCTTTAGTCACGTCTGTGAGTGGCTCTGCGGTCCCAGAAAGTATCTGCAGGCTGAAATCCCATCCTCGTGGGGATGTTTGTATAAAGTGACTCTACATCCATAGTTGCGTAGTGTTTCCTGTAGGGAGGGGGCCAATGGCATTCATTTGTTTAGCAGGTCGGTGGCATCCTGGAATATATATATATATATATATATAGCAACTGTAAATATTACTGTATGTTCATTGCATGTCTTAGACAGGTCTGCAACCCTGTCTTTCCCCATGTCACCCAGCATACAGCACTTCCACTGCAGCAAGGGATTCTGGGAAATGACATGCAAATGAGCACTCAGTGCCACCTTTTGTCTCGCTCGTATTACACAGCCAATCCTCAAGCCAATGCATGCTGTTTTTAAACACAGCTTTTAAACAGAGGCTGGGATGAGATGCAAAGCCATTAGACCTACTCACATGTGAGTAGGTCTAATGGCTTTGCATCTCTCCCAGCCTCTGTTTAAAGCTGTGTTTAAAACAGCATGCATTGGCTTGAGGCTTGTGTATACGAGCTTGAGACAAAGGTGGCACTGAGTCTCATTTGCATGTCATTTCCCAGAATCCCTTGCTGCAGTGGAAGTGCTGTATGCTGGGTGACAATGGGAAAACAGGGTTGCAGACCTGTCTAGACATGCAAATGAACATACAGTAATATTTACAGTTGCTTTATGCTTTACTGGTGAGGGTTTTTGTCACTTTTTTTACCCACCATAACCTTAATGACAGTGGTGATTATATAATATATATATATTATTATATATTATATATATATATATATTATATATATATCTATTTATATTATGTCTATCTATATATATAAATCTCTATTTATATCTATCTTCTCTATCTCTACTCTATCTATATATCTGTCCCTCTTAGGTTCTTTTAAACTACTGTTATACGTGTGTGTGTGTGTGTGTGTATGGGACAGGCACTCCTATATGCAAAAAAGTGAAATTTATTGACTCAACTTTTCGGGCCCCACTGGGACTTTTCTCAAGAGCTAGGAGTTCAGGTGTGAAATCCAAACTTCATTCATCCAACGAATTGTATACTCACAGATTAATCTGTGGCAACATGTATATAAAGGTATCTTTAAATTGCAGGTTATTTTTCTCCCTACAGCAGCGACAGTGATGTGCAGTTCAAGGAGGTATCTTCACCGCTTGCAATGATTTAAAAGCAGGACAGACATAGTGTAGACTGTAACGCAATTTATATCTGATTTCCAATGTTGCAAAATCCACTAACATGGTTTCAAAGTAAATTATGCAGTTTGATCCATTGATGTTCGCCGCCGGAGGCATCTGAGATTGCAGCCGACAGCACAATTTAAGTTTTCCCACTGAGGGAAGTGCAGGGCCGGTCACGTGACCGCCAAAAGCCAATGGCAGTCCGTGACGTCGGCACTGTGACGTGGCGCGCTAGCCCCGCCTCCCACCCCGCCTCCCGCTCGGCTCCCACCTGACTCACAAATGCGCATGCTGACGCTCATGCAGGGACACAAAAAAGCTCCTGCTTGAGCAGGAGAGCATGAGCGTCAGCGCTGTTAATGACACCATGTCCGAAGCCTTAAATGTGAAGGTTGTTTTTAAGATTGTCAGACTGTATGTTGCCTGGCATAGTGGCAGCTCATGCCCACAGAGCATAGGAGTGCCACCATGCTAATCAATTTTGGGCATTTGTAAGATTTAAACTGAATGTATTTTTTATTAGAAGCTTGTTTTTAAGATTGGCAGGATTCCTGTTGCCTGGCATAGTGGCAGCTTATGCCCACAGGAATCGGAGTGCCACCATGCCAAACAATTCGGGTTTTTTTTGGCATTTTAAGCTTAAAATGGAATGTGTTTGGGGGAGACTTCCTGTGATGTCAGTAGGGAAGGAGTCCTCCTCCTTCCATTGCACTTAATTTTAGATTACGTGCAGAATACACCTCTGTAACCATTTCGGGAATAGATACCTAGATACCTAGAGAGGGAGCTTCTGAGACCCTCGCACCTCCCCAATACAGATAAAATATACCCCCACCTCCCCCAATACTTATAAAATATACCCCCACCTCCCCCAATAAATATAAAATATACTCCCAAGCCCCCCAATACATATAACATAAACCCCCACCTCCTCCCAAATTGTAATTTGTCCTTACCTTATCTCCTGGCAGGACGCAGACAGCACAGAACATGTCTCTGGTCCGACGGGTTGTGGGCTCCACCCCCGCTGTCCTCTGGTTGGCTGTCCTCTCCTCCACTCAGGGACAGCACATGAGCCCCTTCTTGCTGCACCGGCCACTGTCCACGTCCCTCCCTCTCAGCACCAGCGACTGGTGCTTGCCGCCTCCGCCCTCGCACTTGCATTGTTACTGCCTCTGTCACCCACGCTTGCGTGGCCACTGTCGCCTTCGCACTTGCGTTCCACTGCCTCCGCCCCAACAATACGTGTCCGGCATTACTTCCAATTTTAAACCGGACAGACATCAAAATTATCGGCCTGTCGGTTGAAAACCGGACACCTGGCAACCTTACTGACCTCTAATCAGCAATTACAGAATTAAAGGAGGAAATTTCGACCATAGGCCAGCGGTCCACAGAACTGGAATCTAAAATGGAGGATTCCCTCCAAATGCAAGCGGCCACGGACGATGAGATACTAAAACTATATGAAATTAAACTCCTTAAAGAGACTCAAGAAGATCATGAGAACAGGGAAAGGAGGCAAATTTATAAGAATACAAAACATATCAGGGGCCATAACAAATGAGGAATGAAAAATTTCCTGAACAGACTGTTCTCCGTAATCAATCCTGAACTACAGGAGAGAGAATTAGAGATGGATTGAGCTCACAGGGCCCTGGGGCCAAGAATGGAAGATCCAAAAAGATGTAGAGAAGTGATTGTCAGACTGCCTCATATCACCACAAAGGAGAAGTTAATAAACGTTTGTAGAGAAATGGGGGATATACCATTTGAAAACAGCACTCTACAAACATTCAATGACATATCCAAGATCACCGTTGCAAGAAGAAGAGAACTAAAACCGATCACTTCTATTCTAAGGGAAAGAGGAATTAAATATAGGTTGGGGTTCCCATTCAAACTAATGGTGCTCAAAAATGGTTAACTCCCTCTACCCTACCCTTACAGTAAAGCACTGCGAATAACTCCTAGAGACCCTTCAGGCCCGACCCAAAATTTAAATAAAAGGTTTAGAATAAGATCACCTACCCCCTGTTCATTGTCGACATGGTCGGATGGTCCACAAGCCTCGTTGAGGATGGCAGCTCAAGGACATATACTCCAGGGAGAGCGCCTGAGACCTGGAATGAGCGGGGGAGGGGAGAAACTGCCTGGATGGGGATGGCGGCGGCATCAACCTATGGGACGACGACTTGCCCCCATATAGTTCGTTCAGCCTGGGGAGTTAGGTCGGGCCTCGGCCTGGGGGGGGCAAAAAGGCCGGGCCTTGCAGCAGTGGGCCCTGTGAGCTTGTTGTTTGGGTGGGTGGGGAATGTGGGTGGTAGATGGTTTGCTCCGACTGCTGAGGAGCTCGAGGTTGGCTTCAGGCTGGTCCCCTGGACAAGATGGACACTCGGACGGACTTCCTCGGGGTACCCAAGGTGAGAAGAGGATCTATGTAGAGTAAAGGCTGGGCGCCCGGTGCCGTCCTCCCACCAGGTACACTTGGGGTGGGGAAGCCGTCCCCTTCACCTCGGCGGGAGGATAAGGATACCCTGTTTCAATTGCATTGAGAGCTCCTTTGAAAGCATGATGTGGGTTCACAGCAACAGCTTCCAAATGCGAATGGCACACCTGGAATCAACTCCAGACCTTTTTACCTGCGTACTTGATGATGAAATAATGAAGGAATAGCCCACACCTGTCCATGAAACAGCTTTTAAGTCAATTGTCAAATTACTTTTGGTCCCTTGAAAAAGAGGGGGCTACATATTAAAGAGATGTAATTCCTAAACCCTTCCTCCAATTTGGATGTGAATACCCTCAAATTAAAGCTGATAGACTGCACTTTAAGCCCATATTCATTATTTAACTCTAACTTGAATTTATTTTGGTACACAGCCGAAATAACAAAACTTGTATCAGTGTCCAATTATTTCCGGGCCTAACTATATGTATTGTTCATTGGACATGTTGTTAGTGTCAGGGTCGCCTAGACCTCCTGCCTAGCCATAGCTTCCTTGTCCACTGGGTGTGCTGCTGCCTTCGGTTGGCTCTGGGTTCCTCTGTCTGTCTGTCTTCTTGTTGCTCCTGTCTCTGTCCTTTATAGCTTGCTTCCTGTCTGTTGCTTTTGCCTTTGCTTGAAGTCAGACTCCTAATGCACATGCTTCTGATTCCTGATCTGTTTCTGTACCTGTACCTGTATTATAGAAGTCTGTTCACAGTAAAAGCCCTTGCTGGTAATCTGGCTTGTCCCTGTTTGTTCCTGTTCTCAGTCCCTGCCCCCAGACCTGTCCTTGCTCCCCTGTCCTGTTCCAGTCTCCTCGTTGCCAACCTCTGCATGTTACCTGACTTCGCTACCTGCCGCCTGCCTCGGATCTCTGCTTGTACCCTGACTTCGCTACCTGCCGCCTGCCTCAGACCCCTGCTTGTGACCCCTACTACGCTCGTGCTGTTCCGGCCACCGAGATCCTACCCGCCACAGGAGTCTCCGTGACAGAAAGCAAAGGCCAATTCTGGATCTCGCTGGAACAGATTATCTGCCTTCCTGCTTCAGCAGACTCCATCCGCTTGGAGGAAGATAAGTACTTTTTTTTGTTTTTTGAAATCCCAGTTGGGATCCTGAAGGTTTTGTTGCTGCAAAGGTTTCTGCAGGGTTTTTTGTGCCACTTTCTCCCTGAGAAGAATTCCCTTTTACAAAAAAAAAACAAAAAAAAAACCCTCCCTGCAGTACCTGTTTTTGCCATTTTCAGACTTTCATTACCTGGACAAGAATTGTCTCTGCATTGTGGGTGGGCCACTGCAGATTTTCAGACTCACATTTCTATTTAAGACGGTTACCTTGATTTACTGCTTTCCCTGGTTGGACCACTGCTGTTCACAGGGTCCCCATTTCAAAAGACAAAAGTGCTCCCCTTATTTTGTTACTGCATGCTTTGATTTTCTTGCATCTATAGTTTTTCATATGATTGGTTCTAAGGTTTCAGGTTTACCTGCAAGTTCCCCTAAAGTTTGTTTCTCTGCAACATATGATATCCCTACGCCTGATATCAAAAGTTTCAGATTTGACTGCAGGGTTCTCTGTCTGATATTCCTATGTCCGATGTCAAAAGTTTCAGATCTAACTACAAGTTTTCTCTGTATTAGTTTCCTGCTGTCTATGATATTTCTATGCCTGATATCTAAAGTTTCAGATTCAACTGCAGGTTTTCTTTGTCTATACAGGCCCGACACAGTTTATTCTAACATTTGCCTGTTTTGTGCCCCTTATGAACGGGGCTTATTCCGGCTGGCGCCAAAACGGAGCCGCGAGCGAGCCGCATCTTGCCGCATCTTCCCCTTCCCGCGCGTTTAATTAAAATGCCCCCCTCCCCTTCCCCGAACCCCTGGCTGCTCCCCCTGGCTTGCGCAAAGCTTCGCGCAGCGTCCCCCTTACCCCTGCTGCCTCTGCAGCCTTCGGGAATGCCGGGGAACCCTGGGCCGTGTGACCGGCGCCAGAGTGACGCGCTGCACGCGCCAGGGAACTCCCCCACACCGCGGCTACGGCCGTGTTCGAATAAACAGTGTCGCCACTGTATGATATCCCTACGCCTGATGCCTAAAGATTCAGATGTAACTGCAGGTTCTCTCTGTATGATATCCCTACGCCTGATTTCTAAAGTTTCAGCTATAACTACAGGTTTCTCTGTCTATGTTTTTTCCTTGCATTTGTAAATCTCTGTGACTGATGCTAAGTCTCAAAAGGTCAGCTCTCCTATCTTGTGTCTCTCTGTGTCTAATATTCCTGTTGTTCATTCTAATGCTTCTGTTTTAAAAACACATTTCCTCTTTACTGGTTTCTTGGGAAGTGTGGTTTCCCCATGTCTGAAATTATGGCTCCCACTCAAACAGTCTTGAGCAGTAAATGTGAACACATGACCACTGATTCTTCAGAACTTCTCAAAGCAAGGAAGAAGAAGAAAAAGAAGGGAGGTATTACTGTGGAAGTTGCAGAAGGAATTAAGAATGAAAATTTAACCTCAGAGTCTGCATTTGATGAAAGAGATATGCTGCAGCTTAAGGCAACTCACAGACGTATCCCAAGAATAGTGGAAGAGAAGAAAGATGCCCCTACTCAGACGCTTCAAGCTGCACAGAAAGCGATTGATTGTCTTTATGGACATTTAGATAAGGAGCAAGAAGCTAATTCTGCACTACAAGACTGTCTATCCTCAGAAATTGCTAAGTGTGTTCTCCAGGAGAAAGAAAAAGAGCAGTTGGAGTGTGACCTGGATGGCATTTCAGCTGAGCTGGAGAAGGCATATGCTGATGCTGCTGAGAATCGGTGCCTCGCTTCTAAAAGTAACGAATTCCTGGAAATCTCTATGAAGGAAATTGACAGGCTTAATACAGAGCTTAAAGTCTCCCAGGAGGAGGTTTGCTACTTCAAAAAAGAGATGGAAGTCATTCCGGAGGAGAGATGCTACTTGAAAACAGAGATACGTTCTATGAGAGACGCCTCCGAAGAGTTAAATAGTAGGTTTGAAATTATAAACCAAATGAGTAAGAACTTCTCTGTCTAAGCCAGTGAAGGAGATAAAAGACTCCATGAATCAAAAGAGGAGAAGAGACTATTGATAGAAGAAAAGTCAAGGATGCAATTAGCGCTGGAAAAAGCAGAGGGTGACTGGGAAAAAGAAAAATATCAGTTGGAGAATGACAGGTTGATCTTGTCAAGTAAGCTGGAGAAGGCCTACGCTGATTCTGCCCAGTACCAGACTTTCATGGCTCAAGTTGATGCAGCACTGGAAGCATCTCAGAAAGAGGTTCACAGGCTTACTACAGAGCTGGAAGCCTCTAAGGAGAAGAGTTGCTAAACACATCTGCAGGACACGAAAGAGAAATGGGTGAATGCTAACATGGGTGTCCGCAGAAATGTTTTCAGGGGGGGCATAATTTTAACTAGACAGAGAGAGTGGGTGTGGGGGTGTGTGGGTGACAGGGTGGGTGACTGACACTTAGGGGGGGGGACTGACTGACTCGTGTGTGACTGACACCTGGGTGGGTGACTGACTGACTGACTGTGGGTTGGTGTCTGTATTCATTCACAGACAGACAGACACAAACACACACACACACACACACACACACACACACATACAGCTTCAGACACACACACATACACACACAGCCTCAGACACACACACACACAGCCTCAGACACAGTCAGTGGGGACACAGAGTTTGCTCTCCATGGTCTCCTCTTGAGACTGCCGTTTCGTGGCATCACCCAATGAAAGACCAGCTATTTGAGTTTTCAGCTCTTGAAGCTGTCCTTCTGCACTTCTTTTCCCACTCAAAGCAGTTGTCAGTTCAGCTTCTTTGGAGTTGAGTCTCTCTCAGCTGACTTGGAACAAGGCTTAAATGTGTTTCTTTTTCTTTATTTCTGACCTATAGCTGCCGGTACTCCTCCCAGACTTTGTCCAGCTGCAGCCGGGCCTTCTCATGGGCTGTGTGATTCAACACTTTGAAGGCATCAGTCATCATGACCCCATAGCGCAGTGTCAGGCCCGCCACTTGACGGACGGACACCTCGTCGGAGAGAGTCTGAGAGAGGGAGAGTCTGAGAGAGGGAGAGACTGAGAGGGAGAGACTGAGAGGGAGAGACTGAGAGGGAGAGACTGAGAGGGAGAGTCTGAGAGGGAGAGTGTGTGTTTGTGTCTGTCTGTCTGTGAATGAATACAGACACCAACCCCCACAAGTCACTGCAGTCGTCACCCACCCCCTGTGTCGTCACCCACATTCCAGTTCAGTCCCCCCCCCCTAAGTGTCAGTCACCCACCCTGTCACCCACCACCCCACACGCACTCTCTCTGTCTAGTTAAAATTAGCCCCCCCCTGAAAACATTTCTGCGGACGCCATGTTAGCATTCACCCATTTCTCTTTCGTGTCCTGCAATGTGTATGCAGTTCTTGCAGCTGACTCTGTAGCATTTTTGTCTATTATCTCTATGTATATTTCTGTCTTATTTTTTTCCCGGCCAACTGTTTCTTCTCCTCTCCTAATTCATGGAGTTTCTTATCTCCTTCACTGACTTGGGCATAGATATTCTTGCACTCTTGGGTTACAGTTTCATCAATCACAAACTGATTATTTTAACCCTTCAAAGATTCTCTCAATGAACATAGTTCTGTGTTGAATTAGCAACTCTTCTCCTTAGAGGCTTCCAGCTCTGTAGTAAGCCTGTTACACCTCTTTCTGAGATGCTTCCAGTGCTGCGTCAACTTGAGCCATGAAAGTCTGGTACTGGGCAGAATCAGCGTAGGCCTTCTGCAGCTTACTTGGCAAGATCACCCTGTCATTCTCCAACTGATATTTTTTCTTTTTCCCAGTCACCCTCTGCTTTCTCCAGCCGCTAATTGCATCCTTGACTTTTCTTCTATCAATAGTCTCTTCTCCTCTTCTGATTCATGGAGCTTTTATCTCCTTCACTGGCTTGGACAGAGAAGTTCTTACTCTTGGTTTTAGTTTAAACCTACTATTTAACCTTCGGAGGCGTCTCTCATAGAACATATCTTCTGTTCAAGTAGCATCTCTCCTCCGAACGACTTCCATCTCTTTTTGAAGTAGTAAAATCTCCTCCTGGGAGACTTTAAGCTCTGTATAAGCCTGTCAATTTCCTTCATAGAGATTTCAAGGAATTCGTTACTTTTAGAAGCGAGGCTGCTGCCTCAGCAGCATCAGCATATGCCTTCTCCGCTCACCTGACATGACATCAGTCATCTCCAACGGTGCTTTTCTTTTCCTGGAGAACACACTCCTCAATTGCTGAGGATAGACAGCTCTGTAGTGCAGCCTTGGCTTCTTGCGCTTTATCTAATCGTCCATGAGACAATCAATCTCTTTTCGTGCAGATTGAAGTGTCTGAGTTAGGGCATCTTTCCTGATTAAATACACGGTCTTTTTCTTCCACTATTCTTGGATAAGTCTGTGAGTTGCCTTAGGCTAGGCCCCTATCTTCGCTGCAAACCGCCGGCCCGCGGAGATTGGCAGCAACGTCAGCTGATTACCTGGTCTGCAGCTCACTGCAGAAGAGAGAACGGGGGGGGGGGCGTGGCGGGGGAGTGATGTGGGGCGCGGCCATGACATCACACGGCAGGTTCGCCCTCATTGGCTGAACCGCCGGGGCGTGCCGTATGCTTTGCTCGACCGAGTACTGCTCTCAATTCTATGAGCAGGAGCAGCTCTCGACAGTGCTGTGGCCCCCCCTCGCAGCAGGCCCAGCGCCATTGAGGGGAGGCTCTCGTCCGGGCAGCGTCCGCCACAGCGGATGCTGTTAGTAGGCAGCGGGTCAAGGCCTTAGCTGCAGCATATCTCTTTCATCAAATGCAGACTGTGGGGTTTAAAGGTTCATCCTTAATTTCAACTTCCACAGAATGCCCTCCCTTCTTTTTTCTTCTTCTTTCTTGCTTGAGGAGTTCTGAAGAATCAGTGGTATGTGTTCAACTTTACTGCTCAAGACTGTTTTCAGAGTGGGAGCCTAACTTCGGACATACTGTAGGGAACCAACTTCCAAGAAACCAGTAAAACAGAAAATGTGTCTTTAAAGCAGAAGCATTAGAATGAACAACAGGAATATTAACACAGATAGACACAAGATAGGAGAGCTGACCTTTTGAGACCTTAGCATGAGTCACAGAGATTTATAAATGCAAGTAAAAAAACTAGACAGCAGGAAACCTGTAGTTATATCTGAAACTTTAGATATCAGGTGTAGGGATATCATATGACAGAGAAAACCTGCAGTTAAATCTGATCTTTAGAATCACGCATAGAATATCATAGATAGCAGTAAACTAATACAGAAAACGTGGCAGTTAGATCTGAAACTTTGACATCAGACATAGGAATATCAGACAGAGAAAACCTGCAGTTAAATCTGAAACATTTGATATCAGGCGTAGGGATATCACAGGTTCAAAGAAACAAACTTTAGGGGAACTTGCAGGTAAAACTGAAACCTTAGAAACCAATCATAGGAAGAACTACAGATTGCGGAAAAATCACAGCATGCAGTAACAAATAAGGAAGCACTCTTGTCTTTTTGAAATGGAACCCTGTGAACAGCAGTGGTCCAACCAGGGTCAAGACAAGCCTTGTCCAGGATGAAAAGTCAGAGTCTAAAAGGTGGCAACAGGTACTGCAGGGTTAACCCAGCACTGCACAAAAGAAAAACCTCAAAGAAACTTGCACTAGTCTCTTCAGCAACATTCTAGTCTCAGCAAAATGTTTTTTTCTTTAAGAACGCATAATTCTTGCAGAACACTTGGCAGCAACAACAAAAAAGATCCCAACTGGAATTTCCAAAAAAGAAACAAAATTACTTATCTTCAACCATGCGGATGTGGTCTGCTGCAGCAGCAGGAAAGGGTGCAGGCAGAAGAATAATCTCTATTCCAGCGAGGTCCAGGAGTGACCTTTGTTTTTTGTCATGGGAGACTCCTGTGGCGGGTAGGATCTCGGTGGCTGGAACAGCACAAGCGTAGTAGGGGTCACAATCAGAGGTCCGAGGCAGGTGGCAGATAGTGAATTCGGGCAACAAGCAAAGGTTGGCAACGAGGAGACTGGAACAGGACAGGGAAGCAGGGACAGGTCTGGGAGCAGGGACTGGAGAGAGTCTGAGGGGGAGAGAGAGAGTCTGAGGGGGAGAGAGAGAGTCTGAGGGGGAGAGGGAGAGTCTGAGGGGGAGGGGGAGAGTCTGAGGGGGAGGGGGAGAGTCTGGGAGGGGGAGAGTCTGGGAGGGGGAGAGTCTGGGAGGGGGAGAGTCTGGGAGGGGGAGAGTGTGTGTTTGTGTCTGTCTGTCTGTGAATGAATACAGACACCAACCCACAGTCAGTCAGTCACCCACCCAAGTGTCAGTCAGTCACCCAAGTGTCAGTCACACACGAGTCAGTCAGTCAAAGTGTCAGTCACCCACCCCGTCCCCCCTAAGTGTCAGTCACCCACCCTGTCACCCACACACCCCCACACGCACTCTCTCTGTCTAGTTAAAATTATGCCCCCCCCTGAAAACATTTCTGCGGACGCCCATGTTAGCATTCACCCATTTCTCTTTCGTGTCCTGCAGATGTGTCCCATGTTAGCATTCACCCATTTCTCTTTCGTGTCCTGCAGATGTGTATGCAGTTCTTGCAGCTGACTCTGTAGCATTTTTGTCTATTATCTCTATGTATATATCTCTGTCTATTTTTTCCCGGGCCAACTGTTTCTTCTCCTCTCCTAATTCATGGAGTTTCTTATCTCCTTCACTGACTTGGGCATAGATATTCTTGCACTCTTGGGTTACAGTTTCAAAACTGATATTTAACCCTTCAAAGATTTCTCTCAATGAACATAGTTCTGTGTTGAATTAGCAACTCTTCTCCTTAGAGGCTTCCAGCTCTGTAGTAAGCCTGTTGATTTTGGATTTGTGTTTTGGTGAAAAACAGAGAGTCGTTCTATGAGAGACGCCTCCGAAGAGTTAAATAGGAGTTTGAAATTATAAACCAAATGAGTAAGAACTTCTTTTCTAAGCCAAGTGAAGGAGATAAAAGACTCCATGAATCAAAAGCGGAGAGAGACTATTGATAGAAGAAAAGTAAGGGATGGCAATAGACGCTGGAAAAGCAGAGGGTGAATGGGAAAAAAGAAAAATATCAGTTGGGAGAGAAGACAGGTTGATCTGGTCAGTAAGCGGAGAAGGCCTACGTGATGATTTGCCCAGTACCAGACTTTCATGCTCAAGTTGAGCAGCCACTGGAAGCATCTCAGAAAGAGGTTCACAGCTTACTACAAGCGGAAGCTCTAAGGAGAAGAGTTGCCTAATTCAACACAGAACTATTGTCATTGAGAGCAATCTTGAAGGGTTAAAATACAGTTTGAAACTGTTAACCCAGAGATGCAAGAAATATATGCCCAAGTCAGTGAAGGAGATAAGAAACCCATGAATTAGGAGAGGAGAGAAACAGTTGGCCCGGGAAAAAATAGACAGAGATATAATACATAGAGATAATAGACAAAAATGATACAGAGTCAGCTGCAAGAACTGCATAAAACTGCAGGCACGAAAGAGAAATGGGTGAATGCTAACATGGTGTCGCAGAAATGTTTCAGGGGGGGGCATAATTTACTAGACAGAGAGAGTGGGTGTGGGGGTGTGGGGTGACAGGGTGGGTGACTGACACTAGGGGGGGGATGACTGACTCGTGTTGTGACTGACACCTTGGTGGGTGACTGACTGACTGACTGTGGGTTGGTGTCTGTATTCATTCCACAGACAGAAGAAAAAAACACAAACTTCTCTAGACTGTGTGTGAGTGGTGTATGTGTGTGTGTGTGTGTGTGGTGTGTTGAGGTGTGTGTTGAGGATGTGTGTGTGTGTGGTTGTGGGAGTGTGTGGGTGTGTGAGTGGTGTGTATGGTGTGTGTGTGGTGCTGGTGTGTGGATGTTGGCTGTGTGTGTGGTGTGTGTGTGGTGTGTGTGTGTGTGTGTGTGTGTGTGGTGTAGTGTGTTGTGTGTGGTGTGTGTGTGTGTGTGTGGTGTGGGTGTTGTGTGTGGGTGTGTGTGTGTGGGTTTGTGTGTGTGTGTGTGTGTGGTTTGTGGATGTTGTAGTGTGTGTGTGTTGTGTGGGTGTGTGTGTGTGTGTGTGTGTGTGTTGGTGTGGTGTGGTGTGATGTGTGGTGTGTGTGGGTGTGTGGTGTGTGTTGTGTGTGTGTGTGTGTGTGGGGGGTGGTGTGTGGGTGTTGTGTGGTGTGTCGTGTGTGTTGTGTGTATTGTGTGTTCTTGGGTATTTGAGTTTGTGTTATGTGTATGCTGGTTGTGTTGGTGGGTGATGTAGTGTGTGTGTGTGTGTGTGTGTGTGGTTGTGTGTGTGTGTGTGGGTTGGGGGTGTGGGTGTGTGTGTGTGGTTGTGTGTGTGGTCTCTTGGTGTGTGTGGGCTGTGGCGCGTGTGTCGTCCGGTCTGGCGCGTGTCTGGCGCTCGTGGCTGAGTGGGGGTGTGGTCAGTGGTGGTATTGGTCTGTCTGAGTGTCTGTAGATCAGTGGGAGTGAGGTACGAGAGGAGATGGGGGGGGAGAGGGAGAGAATGGGATGGGGGGGGCGAGAGAAGGGGGTGTGTGGAAGGGAGAGAGAGAATGGGGGGGGGAAGTCAGGGAGAGAATGGTGGGACAGGGCTGGCACGGGGGTCGGTCGGGGTTGGCGTCCCAGGCCCGGTGAGTTGGGACCACCCACGTGTCAGTCAACACACTCTCACCCACCCTCCTCCCTGTCTCCACTTCGTCTCAGACACACCCACACACAGCCAGCAGACACACCACACACAACCCCAGACACACCACACACAGCCCAGAACACACCACACACACAGCACCGACACACACACACACACACACACACACACACACACACACACCAACACACACCACACACAACACACACACACACACAACACACACAAACAACACACACACACACACAACACACACACAACACACACACACAACAGACTAAGACACACACACCACACACACACACACTACACAACACACACAACACACACACACACAATACAGACCACACACCACACACAGCCTAGAACACACACACACACAGCTCAGACACACACACAAACACACACATACAGCTTCGACACACACACATACACACAGCCTCGACACACACCACACAGCCTCAGACACAGTCAGTGGGGACACAGAGTTTGCTCTCCAAGGTCTCCTCTTGAGACTGCCGTTCGTGCATCACCCAATGAAGACCAGCTATTTGAGTTTCAGCTCTTGAAGCTGTCCTTCTGCACTTCTTTCCCACTCAAAGCAGTTGTCAGTTCAGCTCTTTGGAGTTGAGTCTTCTCAGCTGACTTGAACAAGGCTTAATGTGTTTCTTTTCTTTATTTCTGACCTATAGCTGCCGGTACTCCCCAGACTTTGTCCAGCTGAGCCGGGCCTTCTCATGGGCTGTGTGATTCAACACTTTGAAGGCATCAGTCATCATGACCCCATAGCGCAGTGTCAGGCCCGCCACTGACGGACGGACACCTCGTCGGAGAGAGTTCTGAGAGAGGGAGAGTTGGAGAGGGAGAGACTGAGAGGGAGAGGATGAGAGGAGAGACTAGAGGGAGAGACTGAGAGGGAGAGTCTGAGAGGGAGAGTGTGTGTTTGTGTCTGTCTGTCTGTGAATGAATACAGACACAACCCACAGTCAGTCAGTCAGTCACCACCAGGTGGTCAGTCACCCGAGTCAGTCAGTCCCCCCCCCCTAAGTGTCAGTCACCCACCCTGTCACCACACCCCCCAACGCACTCTCTCTGTCTAGTTAAAATTATTGCCCCCCCCTGAAAACATTCTGCGGACGCCATGTTAGATTCACCCATTTCTCTTCGTGTCCTGCAGATGTGTATGCAGTTCTGCAGCTGACTCTGTAGCATTTTTGTCTATTATCTCTATGTATAATCTCTGTCTATTTTTTCCCGGGCCCCACATGTTTCTTCTCCTCTCCTAATTCATGGAGTTTTTATCTCCTTCACTGACTTGGGCATAGATATTCTTGCACTCTTGGGTTACAGTTTCAAAAACTGATATTAACCCTTCAAAGATTTCTCTCAATGAACATAGGTCGTGTTGTGAATANNNTTAGCAACTCTTCTCCTTAGAGGCTTCCAGCTCTGTAGTAAGCCTGTTAACCTCTTTCTGAGATGCTTCCAGTGCTGCGTCAACTTGAGCCATGAAAGTCTGGTACTGGGCAGAATCAGCGTAGGCCTTCTGCAGCTTACTTGGCAAGATCACCCTGTCATTCTCCAACTGATATTTTTCTTTTTCCCAGTCACCCTCTGCTTTCTCCAGCGCTAATTGCATCCTTGACTTTTCTTCTATCAATAGTCTCTTCTCCTCTTCTGATTCATGGAGTCTTTTATCTCCTTCACTGGCTTGGACAGAGAAGTTCTTACTCATTTGGTTTATAGTTTAAACCTACTATTTAACTCTTCGGAGGCGTCTCTCATAGAACATATCTCTGTTTTCAAGTAGCATCTCTCCTCCCGAACGACTTCCATCTCTTTTTTGAAGTAGTAAATCTCCTCCTGGGAGACTTTAAGCTCTGTATTAAGCCTGTCAATTTCCTTCATAGAGATTTCAAGGAATTCGTTACTTTTAGAAGCGAGGCGCTGATCCTCAGCAGCATCAGCATATGCCTTCTCCAGCTCACCTGACATGACATCCAGGTCACTCTCCAACTGGTGCTTTTCTTTTTCCTGGAGAACACACTCCTCAATTGCTGAGGATAGACAGCTCTGTAGTGCAGCCTTGGCTTCTTGCGCTTTATCTAATCGTCCATGAAGACAATCAATCTCTTTTCGTGCAGATTGAAGTGTCTGAGTTAGGGCATCTTTTCCTGGATTAAATACATCGTTCTTTTCTTCCACTATTCTTGGGATAAGTCTGTGAGTTGCCTTAGGCTAAGGCCCCGGTATCTTCGCTGCAACGCGCGCCCGCGAGATTGGCAGCACGTGCAGCTGATTACCTGGTCTGCAGCTCACTGCAGGAAGAGAGACCGGGGGGGGGGGCGTGGCGGGGGAGTGATGGGGGCGCGGCCATGACATCACACGGCAGGTTCGCCCTCATTGGCTGAACCGCCGGGGGCGTGCCGTATTGCTCGACGCGAGTACTGCTCTCAATTCTATTGAGAGCAGGAGCAGCTCTCGACACAGTGCTGTGGCCCCCCCTCGCAGCAGGCCCAGCGCCATTGAGGGGAGGGCTCTCGTCCGGGCAGCGTCCGCCACAGCGGATGCTGTAGTAGGCAGCGGGGTCAAGGCCTTAAGCTGCAGCATATCTCTTTCATCAAATGCAGACTGTGGGGTTAAAGGTTCATCCTTAATTTCAACTTCCACAGTAATGCCTCCCTTCTTTTTCTTCTTCTTTCTTGCTTTGAGGAGTTCTGAAGAATCAGTGGTACTGTGTTCACATTTACTGCTCAAGACTGTTTTCAGAGTGGGAGCCATAACTTCAGACATACTGTAGGGAAACCAAACTTCCCAAGAAACCAGTAAAGCAGAAAATGTGTCTTTAAAGCAGAAGCATTAGAATGAACAACAGGAATATTAGACACAGATAGACACAAGATAGGAGAGCTGACCTTTTGAGACCTTAGCATGAGTCACAGAGATTTATAAATGCAAGGAAAAAACATAGACAGAGAAACCTGTAGTTATATCTGAAACTTTAGATATCAGGTGTAGGGATATCATATGACAGAGAAAAACCTGCAGTTAAATCTGAATCTTTAGAAATCAGGCATAGAAATATCATAGATAGCAGTAAACTAATACAGAGAAAACGTGCAGTTAGATCTGAAACTTTTGACATCAGACATAGGAATATCAGACAGAGAAAACCTGCAGTTAAATCTGAAACATTTGATATCAGGCGTAGGGATATCACAGGTTGCAAAGAAACAAACTTTAGGGGAACTTGCAGGTAAAACTGAAACCTTAGAACCAATCATAGGAAGAACTACAGATTGCAGGAAAAATCACAGCATGCAGTAACAAAATAATGGAAGCACTCTTGTCTTTTGAAATGGGAACCCTGTGAACAGCAGTGGTCCAACCAGGGATGCAAAGACAAGCCTTGTCCAGGGAATGAAAAGTCAGAGTCTAAAAAGGTGGCAACAGGTACTGCAAGGGTTAACCCAGGCACTGCACAAAAGAAAAAACCTCAAAGAAACGTGCACTAGTCTCTTCAGCAACAGTTCTAGTCTCAGCAAAAATGTTTTTTCTTTAAGAACGCAATAATTCTTGCAGAACACTTGGCAGCAACAACAAAAAAGATCCCAACTGGAATTTCCAAAAAAGAAACAAAAGTACTTATCTTCAACCATGCGGATGTGGTCTGCTGCAGCAGGCAGGAAAGGGTGCAGGCAGAAGAATAATCTATTCCAGCGAGGTCCAGGAGTGACCTTTGTTTTTTGTCATGGGAGACTCCTGTGGCGGGTAGGATCTCGGTGGCTGGAACAGCACAAGCGTAGTAGGGGTCACAATCAGAGGTCCGAGGCAGGTGGCAGATAGTGAAGTCGGGCAACAAGCAGAGGTTGGCAACGAGGAGACTGGAACAGGACAGGGAAGCAGGGACAGGTCTGGGAGCAGGGACTGAGAATGGGGAGCAGGCACTGAGAACGGGAACAAACAGGGACAAGCCAGATTACCAGCAAGGGCCTTTACTGCGAACAGACTCAAATACAGGTAAAGGTAGAGGTATAGGAACAGATCAGGATCAAAGACAGAGGCATGTGCATAGGAGTCTGACTTGAAACAAAGGCAAGGAAACAAACAGGAAACAGAGCTATAAGACAGAGAGAGGAGCAACAAGAGGACAGACAGACAGACAGAGGAACCCAGAGGAAACAGAAGCCAGCAGCACACCCAGTGGACAAAGAAGAACTATGGCTAGGCAGGAGGTCTAGGAGACCCTGACACCTCTGTTCCTTAGCAGGTCTTAAGATTAGGTAAATACAACCTCAGATGAACAACAACACATGACATATTACACCATGTCATGATTTATTTAGCCAAAATGGAGAAGCCATGTGTGAAAAACTAAGTATACCTTATGATTCAATAGCTTGTAGAACCACCTTTAGCAGCAATAACTTGAAGTAATCATTTTCTGAATGACTTTATCAGTCTCTCACATCGTTGTGGAGGAATTTTGGCCCACTTTTCTTTACAATGTTACTTCAGTTCATTGAGGTTTGTAGGCATTTGTTTATGCACGGCTCTATTACGGTCCAGCCAAAGCATTTCAATCGGGTTGAGGTCTGGACTTTGACTGGGCCATTGCAACACCTTCATTATTTTCTTTTTTAGCCATTCTGTTGTAGTTTCTCTGGTGTGCTTGGGATCATTGTCCTGTTGCATGACCCAATTTCGGCAAGTTTTAGCTGTCGTCGGACACATGGCATCACATTTGACTCTAGAATACTTTGGTATACAGAGGAGATCATGGTCGACTCAATGACTGCAAGGTTCCCAGGTCCTGTGGCTGCAAAACAAGCCCAAATCATCACCCCTCAACCACCGTGCTTGACAGTTGGTATGAGGTGTTTGTGCTGATATGCTGTGTTTGTTTTTTGCCAAACGTGGCGCTGTGCATTATGGCCAAACATCTCCCCTTTGGTCTCGTCTGTCCAAAGGACATTGTTCCAGAAGTCTCATGGTTTGTTCAGATACAACTTTGCAAACCTAAGCCGTGCTGCCATGTTCTTTTTAGAGTGAAGAGGCTTTTTCTTGGCAACCCTTCCCAACAAACCATACTTGTTCAGTCTTTTTCTAATTGTACTGTCATGAACTTTAATATTTAACATGCTAACTGAGGCCTGTAGAGTCTGAGATGTAACTCTTGGGTTTTTTGCAATTTCTCTGAGCATTGCACGGTCTGACCTTGGGTGAGTTTGCTGGGACGTCCACAACTGGGAAGATTGGCAACTGTCTTGAATGTTTTCCACTTTTGAATAATCTTTCTCACTGTAGAATGATGGAGTTTAAATTGTTTGGAAATGGCCTCAAAACCCTTACCAGATTGATGGGCAGCAACAATTGCTTCTCTAAGATCATTGCTGATGTCTTTTTTCCTCCTTGGCATTGTGTTAACACACACCTGAATGCTCTAGACCAGCAAACTGCTAAAACTTCGGCTTTTATAGAGGTGGTCACACTTGCTGATGATCAATTAATCAAGGGCATTTGATTAGCAGCACCTGTCTGCTACTTCGCATCTTAATTCCTATGGAAGCAGTAAGGGTGTACTTAGTTTTTCACACACAGCTTCTCCATTTAGGCTTTATTTTTGTTAAATAAATCATGACACGGTGTAATATGTCATATGTTGTTGTTCATCTGAGGTTGTATTTACTTAATTTTAAGACCTGCTAAGGAACAGATGATTGTTATTATGTCGTGATATGTAAAACCATAGAATTCAAAGAGGGTGTGCTTTCTTTTTCACACAACTGTATTTGATGGCTAACTTACCAATAGTCAAGTTTGTACTGTATCACTCAACGTGAAAGGCCTTCAAAGCAATAGAAAGTGAAGACTCGCTCTTCAAGAGTTTAAGAGAATAAAAGGAGACATTGTTTCTCCAAGAAACTCACTTTAACACTCAAGATCTACCCAATACATTTAAGAAAAGCTTTCTAACTGCCTATTTTTCATCCTTCTGCAGTAAAAAAAAGAGGAGTGGCCATCCTTATCAAACATAATGTACCATTTAAGACAGTCAAAGTGATTTCGGACCATGAGGGCGGGTTCCTGGTGGTGCACGGGACACTTGCAGGAGCCTCTCTGACGCTTATTGCCTACACCTCAAATGACGACCAGGCAGAATTCTTACGAGAGGTTCTGGAGGCAATCTATTCCCAGTACTTACCTTTCCTAATCCTTGGTTGGGACCTGAATATGTTTAATTCACCCTAATTTGATAGATCCGCGACAGGAGGTCAGGCGCATTCAAAACTAATCAATAAAACATCAAAAAATTTCAGACACCTGATGATAGATGCATGGAGGGCAAATCATCAGGGTCAAAGAGTCATAGTGAAAAAATAAACCAGTGCAAATAACATCACTTATAACCAATAACATAGAATAATATAGTATACTTAAAGAGTGCAGCTCCCGACACAGGATTCAGACCAAATCCAACCAGCAATCGAAGAAGAAGCAGGTGCGCAAATCACATCAGGACATGGAAAGAGAGTAGAGACACAGAATAGTGCAATATTGTCAACCCCAACAAATGAAATCAATGTTGAAAGCTCTATAAAATTTGCACTCACGTGTACAACGTGATAGTAAGGCGTTGTGGTTATTAGAAGTTACCGACTTATGTTTCCAGATAGGTACTCAAGATCCATAGAAAAGGAAGGGAAATCCATATACAAAAAAGGAAAAAGCAAAATAGTATAGTACTGCTTTTAATATTAAAAACACAAAGTATTCCACTTACATAAGTGCCTTTGTTTGTGAGCATTCAGACCACCCTGGGTCATATGGACAGACAGTTGTATTCACAGCAACAGCATCTGCTCCACGGCCGTCACAGCATACACTGGGCTGACTGAAGTCGTCTTCCACTCTGGATGTCACCAACAAGGGCTACTCTGTAGTTCAATGATTCACCCAACGCGCGTTTCCACTTTAAAAGTCTTCCTCAGGGGCTTATCTAACTTCCTGCACTGTTTCCCTTCCTTAAATAACCCACTGCATTCATTTTCAAATTACGGAGCGTCACGTGTGACGTCATCACGTCCGACGTCACGTAACGCGTCATGTGACGCGTTATTATGCATCTATTAGCATATTCAATTTGTCAAAACTTTACAAAGTCCCGATACACATTTTTTATCTATAGCCCTACATTGGGCACATCATTCCAGCATATTATGATTGGATTATGGAACGTTGCGTGTGGCGTCATCGCGTCACATCTCTCATCAGCATGCGACGCGTCATCACGCATAACAATCAAAAACTCAAAACTTTATAAAGTCTTCACATGACAAACTTCTTGCACAACAATAGGGCACATATTGATATAAGCAGCAACCTTCTATAATAGGTTGATTTGCGGAGCTTCAAACGTGACATCATTACGCATGACGTCACGCAACGTACTGTATCATAACAAATACTCAGAATTTAGACAAAGTCCTAACAGATAAAATGTTACACAATAGTAAAATTCAACTAAATGCCACAAAGTACAACAATAGATAGATGTAAGTGGCTATCAAGATTACAATTATAATACCAGAAATTGATAACACAAAATTATACATTGGTTATGAAAAAACAACAATAACATGAGCATAATTTATACAGTACAATAATAATTATTACAAAATACCATTGGCATGTCAGTATATACAGTATGCAAGTCAGTACATATATATAAAAGACTTGCACAGATACTGACAGGGGAATATTTATCCTCTTCTAACCCCTTCTACATAACATTAAATAATGATGAATCCAGGGCAGCAATTTATCTAGAAATAAAAATAGAATAATTAGACATATAAAAATGGTTAACATTCAAAATGACATTAACGGGGAATTTAGAGAGTATAATTACATTCTCAATCTCAGACCAAGAATGCATTGATGTCAAAATCGACATTTAAGCCTCTTGGTTGCAATGTCCTCAACCTATGAATCCAGAAGGATTCTCTCCTAGATAATGACTGAATACTATTTCCTCCTCTCCAGTGGGCAAATGTTTGCTCAATCCCCAAATACTTAAGTCCGGAGGGATCAGAATGATGACATTTTTTGAAGTGGAGAGACACTATATGTTATTACCAACCCAATACTAATGTTTCATATGTGCTCTAATATTCTCACCCTTAAAGGGCGGATAGTTCTCCCCACGTATTGGAAATTGCAGGGGCAAGTTATAATATACACTACATACGTGCTTTTACAATTAATGAAACTCTTCATCTTTAAAATTTCATTAGTATTGGTAGAAACAAAAGTGTCAGTCTTATCAACTCCAAATTTGCAGGCCTTACATTTGTCGCACTTGAAAAACCCTTTAGGTTTTCCTGGTAACCATGTTCTATTATCAGTCTTAGAATCTCTTCTTAAGCACTCGGTGCCAAACTGTCTTTTACATTTCTTGCTTTCGTGAAGACCACCTGCGGATATTCTGGAAGATAATCTTTCAAGATCATATCTTGTTTCAGAAGATGCCAGTGTTTACGAATGAACACTATTTTTTCAAGACGTAAAAATAGAAGCTTAAATCTAGATAACATATTTGATAATAAAGATGAAGAATATTTAGAAGATAAAGAAGATCTTTATTCAATGTTTGGTCAATTGAAGAAATATCTAATTGCTGATAAGTAAAGACTGTGGGACAAAGTGACTTTAGAAAGTTATTTTTTATATAAACGAGTTCCAAGGGGTTTGAGAATTCTAAAGCAGCCAACTTCAAATACAGATGACTCAGTCTTTATGACAGCATGGGACAAAATTACTGACACTTGTGAGTAAGATTTAATGAAGCTCCTTATTGCGCAACATAAGGCTAAACTATCACAGCTGGATAAATCAATTAAAGAACTAGAAGTGAAGTTGGCTCCTTTTGAATCCTCATCTGATTATGCAAAGTTAGATACTGAATTACAGGAAAAATTAGATTTGCTAGAAAGCAATCTTATCTCTGTGAAAAAATCAAAATTTTACAGAGATAAAAAAGATTATGCTACCGGTAAAATAAAAACTTGGGCCAAACAAGAGGCTTAACAAGGGGCACTGAAACAAAAAATTCCAGTAAAAACTGAAACAAGAGATCACTCTAGAGAATGGGTTAAAGTTCCACAAAATAAAAAAGGATCAAACTCATCCCATAGGAAAAAAGAACAATCACCACCTAGATACTATAGGAAAGAAAGTCCTAACCATTATAGGGAAAGATATGTAGAAAAAAGAAGGAGCCCTCCATGGAGGGAAAGAAGTCATGAGAGATATGACAAGACGGATTATAAACCTTATGTTAAATATCAATCAAGAGAGGATGATGGGGAGGTCCCTACCACTTCTGCTTTGGCTCATTTTTTTAGAGCTAGATCGTTATCCCCCACGGGAGGGGAGAAGTCAGAATTGGGAGAGACCACTAACATCATGGTCACATCAGAACAGATTCTCCCCATTGAGGGAAGATTACAGACCTCAAACCCCCAGGGAAAGGAGAAAACAGGAAGAATCTGTAGAAAAGGAACAAGAGGAGGGATTAATACAATCAAAGAGAGCAAAATAAATAGTACACAGGGTATTTTTAATTTGAGTAAGACTGTTCTATCTAAAAATTCGGGGATGTTTTCCCTTTCTAACGGACTTGGCCGCGCATCAGCCGCATTTCCCAGACAACGCTAATGACGCTTAACATTGAAAGCGCCCGCGGCACCGAAAACGGCTGAAAACGTGCCGCATCTGCCCGCGATTAAAAAAATCGCGGGGAAACGGCCGCAGGAGATTAAAGGCGGCCGCCACTGTAGGACCCATTACGTAGTCGGACCATGCCCCAGTTGAAATAACTCTCCTACCCCATTTGTCTAGAAGCAATACCTTCCACTGGCAACGTAATGAGTCCTTATTAAATCACAAAGAAACAATGGTTAAAATTAAGGCCTCACTAGCTGACTTCTTCTCAATAAATAAAGGTTCAGTAGAGGCACCCTCAATGTTATGGGAAGAACATAAGGCCACAATTAAGGGTGTATTCATCTGGGTGGCCTCCCACAGGAAAATGCTCAAACAAAAAATAAATAAAGAACTATCAGACAAAATAGTACAACTAGAACAGAACTGATGACCAGGAGATAGCTAGAGAGTTTTCTAAATTCTACGCAAAGTTATATGATCTGAATCTCTCAGAGGAACTTCCTCATACATCGAACTCTGATGCTATTTCAAAGTAATTAGCCTCCTGCAACCTCCCTCAACTCTCTGACAGAGAAAACTAACCTAAACTGTAAGATCACATGAACAGAACTGGCAAATGTGATTAAAAACCTTAAATCAAATAAGTCCCCAAGTCCTGATGGTCTGCCAAATATCAACAGTACTACAAATAAAAATTCACAAGCCTTGCTCCAACACTACTCGAGATGTTTAACTCATTCTTGGAGGGAAGTGCGATCCTGACAAATATGTAAACTGCTAATCCTGCAATTATCCACAAACCAGGCCGTGACCCCCTCCAGTGTGGCAGCTACCGTCCCACATCCCTATTAAATTCGGACATCAAAATCTATAGCAAAATTCTATCCAACAGACTTAACCCAATCCTGCCAGGACTGATCAATATTGATCACGGCTTTATAACTGGCAAGCAAGCATCAGATAATACCAGAAAAATAATCAATATTATAGATCATGTACAATCCACTAAAAAAAGGCGATCCTACTCAGCCTTGATGCAGACGGCCGTTGACAGGATTAATTGGGTTTTCCTTGACAATACCATGCAATCCTTTGGATTCTCGGGGCCTTTCCTGGAGGGGGTCAGAGCACTATATCATTCTCCCAAGGCCCTGGTTAAACTACCAGGCAATAATCCCGAGTCAATAAGTATTAAAAATGGCACAAGACAGGGGTGTCCGTTATCCCCTCTTCTCTTTGCACTTTCTATAGAGCCCTTAGTGGCAACAATCAAACTGCACCCGGACATCCAGGGGATAGATATTGGACATACAACATACAAGATATCATTATTCACAAATTATGTTATACTGACACTTGCTAACCCTGTGATCTCATTACCAAACCTGATACAGTACCTGGGTGAGTTTGGCAGACTATCAGGACATAAAATAATCAGGGACAAGTCAGAGGCCTTGAACCTGTCCCTTTCGGGCCCTGAACTCCAAGACCTACAACAAAAAATTTATATTGAAATGGCGAAATAACTGTCTTATATATCTAGGGATCAATATCTCTAAACACTACGAATATCTTTATCAGAGTAATTACCCTACTCTATTTAGGAAAATCAAAAAGGACTTAAGGACTGGAGCAACCACCAGATTTATTGGTTTGGAAGAATGACATCAGTAAAAATGAACATTCTCCCAAGACTTCTGTATCACTTCCAGGCCCTCCCAATCCATATCCCAAGAAAAGAACTGAGAACTATACAAAATCAAATTTTCAAATTTATATGGCAGGGAAAGAGACCCAGAAACCCTTGATCGGTCTTACTTGCCTCTAGATCAACAGGAGGAATGGGAGGGCCAGACATAACTAGATACAGTACTTCCACGCAGCCCAGCTATGCCAAGTTGTAGTGTGGAATGCGGATCCGGCCAAGTATTGCTGGGTAGCAATTGAGTCCAAGTATTCAAAGGACTGCCCAATACAGTACCTGACACGCTCTGGCGATCGGAAAAAAGGACGCAGGACATAGAGGACTAGAACAAGGAACAAAAAAGTTCACTATGAATCTCTGGTCCAAGGTAAAGGGAAAATATAAATTCAGCTCGACTGTGTCATGTTCTAAGCCTGCAGTTCCCATACTTGTCCACCAGGATTGCTGCTGCTCTGATAGCACTTCCAAGGAACATTCCAGACCCTGAAACCTGACACCTCTGCACCTCTGCTCTACCTCTCAGCCTGCATATATAAACTTCCCCTTCCGGTCTGTCAGTGCCTGTTTATACTGTCTGCTCCAGCTTGTGAGGAGTACCTGTATTTGCTGCTCCTACTGCTATTGATCTGTTCCTGTTTCCTTGTTGCTGACCTCTTGTGACCCCGACTACACTATCTACCGCCTGCCTCTGACCTCTGCTTGTGACTCTGACTACGCTATCTGCCGCCTGCCTCTGACCTCTGCTTGATACCCCTACCACGCTTCCTGCTGTTCCTGCCACTGGAATCCACTTCAGCCGAAGACAAACTCTTGACAGACTGATTCCCAGCTGCTGACAATTTTCGGCAACCCTGACTTCCCACCGGAAATAGGATAAAATAATTCCGACCAGTTCAAAAATAATAAAATCAAATGGATAGGGCACTTTTTTTCATAAGGAAAAACTTCTCAGCCTCCAAGAGCTCAAGTAGATTTATCAAGTCACAGACTTACCACCCTTCCAATATATACAAATAAGACACTTTATCCTGTCTACCCTGGAGAGGTTGGGGGTTGCAGAAGTCACTAAGTTCGAAGCTCTCTGCAAAGACACAGAGTATAAGAAGGGTTTGATAACAAGAATTTACGCAGGGATCGAGGCATCAGGGAATACCCTGGCCCATAGATATATTATGGTCAGATGGGCCAACGACTTGGGAACTGAAATTGACTGGGAAGACTGGGAATACATATGGGATAATGAGGCCAAAACATCCAGCTGCACAATCACAAAAGAAAACATTTATAAAATAATTTATCAGTGGTATCTAATGCCCTCAAGATTAAAGCAAATCTTCCCAGAAGCCTCAGACCAATGTTGGAGGGTGTGGACAGGATGGCAATATGGTCCACATCTGGTGGGATTGCCCAGCAATACAGATATATTGGAAAATGATAAGGGAAACGATAAAAGACACTAATGATCTGATCATCCCACTCAACCCCCTGGTATATGTGTTGGCCAAGCCGATCGACGAGACCAATACCCCGACCAAACGCCTGATCTCACATATACTGACGGGTGCCAGATGCGCAATAGCGGCAGCCTGGAAATGTCCATCTCCCTACTCCAAACAAATGGTCATACACAGTTTGACGGTAAGGGGTACCCAGGCCAATAATAAAGGTATTATGCCTGCCTGGGTGCCCCTGAGCCATATTGGGGAGTTTGAAGTGTCAGCTCTGCAACCCAGTAATGGCATGTGCACTGTATTTCAATAAAAATGTATGTGTGTGTTTTACTGTTCCAGGAGTGCTAACCAGCGGAGATTCGCAGGGCATGAGTTTCATGGATGATTTTATGGTAAAATGTTGTCAGGGTATGTTTGGGTAGAAGGGGGCAAGACTTGCTGGTTACCCCGAAACATGTACCCAGGAATCCTACTAGATCCCTGGAGACATGAAGACACAGACCATCGGACAAAATCCTCTCTAGGAAACAGTTAGTGGCTCACCGCCCGATCTCCCTGCTTCAGCACAGACCAGAGCAGTAAGCCGGGGCAGGGGGAAATCATATTACAGGGTCCCCCGCATATGCCCAAACCCCCCAGAACCCAGTGTAGGGGTTCGGGGTATCTCCCATCAGGGATAAGGTGGTGAGTGGGAATTATTTTCTTAGTGATATTGTAGAATGTGTTACCTGTAAGATAAAGTGAGGAAATGTTTCGAAGTCCAGCGCTTAAAGAATAAAAGCGGCTTTTTACTAACTTATGTTAGGAAGCTTCTAGCACTCTGAAACTTGCTGTGCGCATAGTTCAGGGAGAAACATATAAAACAACAATAACGCAATTTTTATTATAACGTTTCATAAAAATTGATGAATGAAAGTCCCCCTATATTGGTGTATTAAACATGATAGGCATATTTGGGCTTTCATTCAGTACACTGGAGACAGGGAAACACTCAATTCATTATATCCCTCCACTTAGAAATGCGTGTAGTGAATCACTGTAGATCAGGCCTGCACAACATGTGGCCCGCCTGGCCTCTCTGTGCGGCCCGCGATTACTCTGGCCGGGCGCCAGTTAATTAATTAAATAAATTAAAAAAATAAAAAAATAAAATGTTTTAAAAAAAAGTTTTAAAAAATGGCGGCGATTCATCCCCCCTTCCTCCACCACCCCCCTCCTCCACCCCTCCCCACCCCCGGGTTTTGCGGTGCGCAGGGGCAGCAGCAGCATGAGGAGGATGCGGCAGCCGTGAGTATTTTTTTTTTCAATAGCAGGATGCCGGGGGCGGGGCTTAGTACCGGGGAGAGGATGTGCTGATCTAAAAGAGGTGTGTGTGTGTGTGTGTGCGTGCGTGCGTGCGTGCGTGCGTGCGTGCGTGTGTGTGTGTGTGTGTGTGTGTGTGTAAAACGGGCTGGTGGGGGGTGGGTGTGAAAAACGGGCTGGTGGGGGGTGGGGGTGAAAAACGGGCTGGTGGGGGGTTGGTGTGAAAAACAGGCTGTGGGGGGGTGGGTGTGAAAAACGGGCTGGTGCAGAGGTGGGGGGGTAGGCTGCTGACATTTGAGGGGGGGGGTGTCTGACATGTGGGAGGGGGGTGGGCTGCTGGCATGTGAGGGGGGCGGGCTCTGACTTGTGAGGGCAGGGGGTGGAGTGATGTGAGGTGCAGGGGGGAGGAGAGAGTGATGTGAGTTGCAGGGGGAGGGTATGATATGAGTTGCAGGGGGAGAGATGTTCTATTGAGGGGAGGGGGAAAGAGTGTATATGTCAATGAGAGATGGTAGAGGGAGAGTTCATTTGAAGGGGGAGAGAGTGTTTCATATTGAGGGGAGGGGGAGGAGTGTCATTTAGGGGAGGGGGAGAGTGTCATATTGAGGAGAGGGAGAGAGAGAGTGTCAAATTGAGGAGAGGGAGAGAGAGCAGTTCATAATTGGAGGGATGGGGATTGTGGGAGGAGGGGAGAGAGTGTCCTATTGAGGGGGGGGGAGAGTGTCATATTGAGGAGGGGGGAGTGTCATATTGAGGGGAGGGGAGAGTGTGTCATTTGAGGGGAGGGGGAGAGTGTCCTATGGGGGGGGGATGGAGTCATATTGAGGGAGGGGGAGAGGGTGTGATTTAGGAGAGGGGGAGAGATTGTCTATTGAGGGGAGGGAGAGAGAGTGCATATGAGGGGACGGAGAGAGTGTTCATATGAGGGGAGGGGGGAGAGAGTGTCATATTGATGGGGAGGGGAGAGTGTCATATTGAGGGGAGGGGAGAGTGTGTCATATTGAGGGTGAGGGGGAGAGTGTCATTTGAGGGGAGGGGGAGAGAGTCATATTGAAGGAGGGGGAGAGGGTTTGATTAGGGGAGGGGGAGAGAGTGTTATATTGAGGGAAGATGAGACATGGGGGGGAGGATGCTGACTTGTGGGGGGGATGCTGACATGGGATCTGACTTGTGGGGGGGGCTGCTGACATGGAATGGGCTGGGGGATGTGGAGGGGGTATGGTGTTTGGATGTGGAGGGGGGTATTGTGTGGGGTGAGGGGAGAGATGGGGGTTGAGCTCAGGTGGGGAGTAATCGAGTAAGGTTGTCGTGAGTTGTTCTTTGGGGATTTGTGCTGTGATGACTGGAGGTGCTGGGGGATGATGGTGATGATGATGATTTCAACCCCGTGCAGCCCAGCCCAAATTTTTTTTCCTTGGGCACGTTCACCCCCTTTCACTTTACAAGTTGGGCAGGCCTGCTGTAGATGAACTGAGAGATCTGCAGCTCTGGACTTCTAAGGTAACCCGCTGGCTTGTTGAATTGAATGTGTTACCTGTAAGATAAAGTGAGGAAATGTTTCGAAGTCCAGCGCTTAAAGAATAAAAGCGGCTTTTTACTAACTTATGTTAGAAGCTCTAGCACTCTGAAACTTGCTGTGCGCATAGTTCAGGGAGAAAACATATAAAACAACAATAACGCAATTTTTTATTATAACGTTTCAATAAAATTGATGAATGAAAGTCCCCCTATATTGGTGTATTAAACATGATAGGCATTTTGGGCTTTCATTCAGTACCTGGAGACAGGGAAACACTCAATCATTATATCCCTCCACTTAGAAAATGCGTGTAGTGAATCACTGTAGATCAGGCTGCACAACATGGTGGCCCGCCTGGCCTTTCTGTGCGGCCCGCGATGACTCTGGGCCGGGCGCAGTTAATTAATTAAATAATAAAAAAATTAAAAATAAATGTTTTAAAAAAAAAAAAGTTTTTAAAAAATGGCGGCGATTCAATCCCCCTTCCTCCACCACCCCCTCCCCACCCTCCCCGCCCCCGGGTTTTGCGGTGCGCAGGGCAGCAGCAGCATGAGGAGGATGCGGCAGCCGTAGTATTTTTTTTTTTCATAGCAGGATGCCGGGGGCGGGCTTGTAACCGGGGAGAGGATGTGGCTGATCTAAAAGAGTTTGTGTGTGTGTGTGTGCGTGCGTGCGTTGCGTGCGTGCGTGCGTGTTGTGTGTTTGTGTGTGTGTGTGTGTGTGTGTTGGTAAACGGGCTGGAGGGGGTTGGGTGTGAAAAACGGGCTGGTGGGGGGTGGGTGTGAAAAACGGGCTGGTGGGGGGTTGGGTGTGAAAAACAGGCTGTGGGGGGGTGGGTGGTGAAAACGTCTGTGCAGAGGTGGGGGGGTAGGCTGCTGACATGTGAGGGGGGATGGGCTGCTGGCATGTGAGGGGGGCGGGCTGCTGACATGTGAGGTGCAGGGGGGGGGGGAGTGATGTGAGGTGCAGGGGGGAGAGAGTGATGTGAGTTGCAGGGGGAGGGTATGATGTGAGTTGCAGGGGGGGAGAGTGTCATATTGAGGGAGGGGGCAAAGAGTGTCATCTTGAGGGAGGGGGGAGTGCATATTGAGAGGGGGGAGAGAGTGTCCATATTGACGGGGGAGGGGAGTTTGTCATTTAGGGAGGGGGAGAGTGTCTATTGAGAGATGGAGAGAGAGGTGTCAATTGAGAGGGAGAGAGAGAAGTGTCATATTGAGGGATGGGGAAGAGTGTCATATTGAGGGGGGGGGAGAGAGTGTCATATATAATTGAGGGAGGGGAGAGTGGTCAAATTGAGGTGTAGGGAGAAGGGTTCATATTGAGGGAGGGGGATAGTGTGTTATATATGGGGGAAAGTGTCATATTGGAGGAGGGGGATGAGATGTCATATGAGTAGGAGGGGAGAAGGGTGTGATTGTTTTTAAAACAAAAAGGGGAAGGGGGAGAGGAGTGTCATATTGAGGGGAGGGACAAGGAGTGTCATATTGAGGGAGACGGAGAGTGTCATATTGAGTGTGATGGGGAGAGAGTGTCATATTGAGGGGAGGGGGAGAGTGTCCATATGAGGGGGGGGGAGAGTGTGTCATATTGAGGGGAGGGGAGAGTGTTCATATTGAGGGGGGGGGAGAGAGTCATATTGAGAGGGAGGGGAGAGGGTTTGTTTTAGGGAGGGGGAGAGATGTTTATATTGAGGGGGAAAGAGACATGGGGGGGATGTCTGACTTGGGGGGATGCTGACTGGGATGCTGACTTGTGGGTGGCTGCTGACATGATGGGCTGTGGGGGATGTGGAGGGGGTTTGTTTTGTTGATGTGGAGGGGGGTATTGTTGTGGGTGGGGAGATATGGTAGGGTTAGAGAGATCAGTGTGGGGATATCGTAAGGTTTACTAGACTGCGTTTTTCTTCTGGACGACTATGCGGATGCTGAGGCTGATGAGAGGTGTGAGGAGAGATGATGGTGATGATGATGATTTAACCCGTGCTCCCAATTTTTTTTCCTTGAGGGCAGTTCTGGCGCCTTCTCACTTTAACAATTTGGGCAAGCATGCTGTAATATGAACTGAGAGATCTGCAGCTCTGGACTTCTAAAGGCAACCCGCTGGCTTGTTGCTTGCGCAATGTCTGTTTGAGTACGAAGTTTGAAAGTCTCAAATCTCCTAAGGTGTTAGGTTGTGGGGGTCCCTCAAGTACCCCCATCCTAGT
>WSYH01000331.1:155317-229425 GCA_036426205.1 Ascaphus truei
GGGGGGGGCTGCTGACATGGAATGGGCTGGGGGGATGTGGAGGGGGTATTGTGTGTTTGATGTGGAGGGGGGTATTGTGTGGGTGAGGGGAGAGATGGGGGTATGAGAGATAGGTGGGGAGTATCGTAAAGGTTGATAGTGAGTTGTTCTTTGGGAGATATGAGGATGATGATGATGATGAGAGGTGCTGGAGGAGAGATGATGGTGATGATGATGATTTAACCCGTGCAGCCCAAATTTTTTTTCCTTGGAGCAGTTCGGCCCTTCTCACTTTACAAGTTGGGCAGGCCTGCTGTAGATGAACTGAGAGATCTGCAGCTCTGGACTTCTAAGGCAACCCGCTGGCTTGTTGCTGCAATGTCTGTTGAGGTACGAAGTTGAAAGTCTCAAATCTCCTAAGGTGTTAGGTTGTGGGGGTCCCTCAAGTACCCCCATCCTAGTGTAAAGTCCGGGCCATTTGGCAAATGGTTGCCAGCCCAGACTTACTGTCGCCAGTTAGAGGGGCTGGGTCTCATATGCTAAGAAGCAAAGGTGCTATGTTTGCACATGCCCTTAGCAGAATGAGAAGCCCCCCCTGCCAGGTGTCTGAAGTATTGGCAACTCCGGGATAGGTGGGAAAAGTTATTCCCACGGAGAGATTGGCTGCCCTGGTTAGGAATAGGGTTTTGAACCTTATACAAACCCTGCAGCCCAACTGGAATCAGATTCCCCCTAGATTTATCTTAAGTTTCATCAAGCTTCATATAGATTCCAAGTGCCATTACAGCAGCGGCAGATTTGAGAACGGACAAAGGCTTTCACGAGTAATTCCCGCTCCTGGGAAATTACTCCTACAGACTTTATTTTACAAGATTTCGTTCTGGAAACAAATTATTTTGTTTGCCCCCATCCCAGTAAGTGTATTTTGACTGTAATTGTGGAACATTGTGTGTATGTCTTTTCATCAAATAAATTACAATTTATTTTACCTCCTTGCTTTGCTCAATCATATGATCCCGTATAAATGTGTTAGAGACCTGGTCTCATGTGACAAACAGAATAGGGGAAGTAATGCTGATGGAAAGACTCTGCCTTCCTCAGACATACAATAGAGGAACAAAGTTCATCAATAGTGCTCAGAATGACTGTAGAGGAATACTTGTAATAATGTCCATATAGACTTTCTTGATTGAAGCTATTGTGATGCAGGCGTCTGATATAAATGTGAGTGATGAGTGTATAGGTGAGCGTTGTGTATAGGACATATGTATTGAAGTCCTAGGGGTGCTGTGAGTGGAGAATAATTAGCTCCACCACATTACTCCTAATGAGGACAATGTCACACACGCTTGTAACCACCTTGATAATACACCTTCCAGCATAGAAAAGGATAAAAAACTCACATGAGAAAAGCCTGTCTTCTTCTTGTTGGTGGCGTGCATCCGTGATAATGATGAGTAGATGAGTATGCTGCAGGACGCAGTATGTCAGGGCACAGCCAAAGATGATCAGGATAACAGCTTGTGGTTAAAAGGTAATCTTTATTCGAACATCATGGTGCAGACAGAAGAATGGAGGGTAGCTCTTACGCGTTTCACGCCTAGCTGGCGCTTCGTCAGAGAGTACCTTTTAACCACAAGCTGTTATCCTGATCATCTTTGGCTGTGCCCTGACATACTGCGTCCTGCAGCATACTCATTTCCTCAGACATACAACAGAAAAGTTTCATAAGACCTGGGACCCATGATTGGAAACTCAAACCTAGAGGGCCTTCATGCTAATCTAGAGAGGAACTAACTATGATAAAGGAGATGGAACACCCCCCACCACCACAACTGCCTATGTTTTATGTTGTCATAATCATCTGAAATAATAGCAAATGGATGCAAAGGGCTGATGGAGCCCATAAAGACATCTTTATTTAATGTTATCAATACTGTTTGTATTAATTTACGATGAAAAACACAATAAAAAATATTTGTACGGAAAAAAATGGAATGTGTTTTTTATTTGTGGCTTGTTTTGAAGATAGGTTGTACTCTGTATTGCCTTGCATGGTGGCAGATCCTGCCCACAGGGAATGGGAGTGCCACTATGCCAATCAATTAGGGGTTTTTTGGCATTTTTAATGGGTTTTTATTTTCTATGTAATAGTGTGTTTTATTTTGGGCCTTTTTTTTAGCTTTCCCATTTATTGCTATGGTGTTAAAACATGCCCATATTATATGGGCATGCTTTAAACTGTGCCAATCAATGGGTAGCGGGGGTGGTCAGCTGGGGAGGGTGGGTTAACCCCTTAATTACTGTAGCAATAACTAATAGCTAAATTGATGAAGGTATTAGGAGCCATTAGATTGTATTTTTTTTATTGTGCTGTTGCTGTTGATGCCCACGGAGGACAAGAACGTTCTGAGGATAAGGACAGCCTTGATCCTGAAAGGGGTAAATGCCAGTTTAATTTACTTTATGCTGCTGATTTATGTTTTATTTTAAATGGGCAAATGCACTATTATCCATATCTGGATAAGTAATTTTGCCCATTACTGTACTGTATGTATTGGGGGGTTGTATTTATTTGAATGCATTGAATTTTTTTTTATGCACAATATTGATACCGCAGGCCAGTGGGGACACCCGGACACATATGGGAACCACCCGATGACATCTGGGACCACCTGGAGGCCCCCAGACACCCGCAGGAACTATCAGAGAACCCCCAAACACCCGCAGAACCACCTGGAGCCCCCCGGACATCTGTGGGAACCAGCTGAGGACCCCCAGACAGCCGTAGGAACCACGTGGAGGCCCCCGGGCACTGCGGTAACCACCTGAAGATGCCAACACAACCACGGGGACCACATACCATAGTAGCATTTTTACATATTCACTTAACATCAGAGATTCACTTTTCATGTACTTTTTATTATCAGGCTGTTATAGTATGTACATACAATGAGCCATGCCATGGAATGCCACAGCTGAGAGACAATTTCTGAACAAAAAGTGGTGCACACATTTAATGATAGCATTGGCTAAGACCAGCTACCAGAACTGTAATAAATTTCTCCCAGGCAGCTTGAACTTGAGGAGTGTAAGCAGTTCCCAGTTTAGAAGCCAAGACGACCACCAACATTTCTCCAAAGCGCTGTAAAGGAATAAAGTACATTATTATTAACTTTTTTTCATGAATGTTGAAGTTCTGTTGCTTTTTATGGTTTTTCTATTTAGGAATATCTTTGCCTTTATTTCTTAAAAAAGACTGAGACCCTGCTCACAATTTGAATTAACATAAATACTTTTATTCAATATACTGTGAGGCCTCTTCCCACTACTGGAGAAGAGTTTAGCACCATTCAAATGACAAGGATTAAAATATTCTTCACCACAGCAGGGACACAGTGTCACAACATACTGAATAAGCATATTGGAGAATGTGTATCAGTGCAGCGGTCTTTTTCCAGAAAGTGTGATGGTGCTGATCCAGTGCTACAGCTCAACCAGGGCTGCAGTAGGGCTGACCGTGCAGTACCGTTGGATCGGCACTATTGCATTTGATAGAATAAGGCTCCATGTATCAGTTCAAAAGTGCAGCAATTCTGGGCCGAGATTCTGCACCTTACTGTATGTATCAGACAAACAAATCCTATTGACTTCATTTGGATTTTTTTTTAACGCCTGCTGCAGATTTCTTGCTGAAGAATTGTTTCACCTTTGCCTTGATACTTACAGGCATATTCCTTAAGCTCTGTTTAGCAAAGTGTCCAGCACACTGTTTCTGAATAAATAAAAATGCACTTGAAGCAATATTACACAGTATTTCTTTATTTAATAAAGTTGATGCTGCTTTCTGCTATAAATGAGCTATGATACTATAAGAAATAATACCCCTTTTTGTATTTATTAGTCATTATATATTTATGCTTTAATTAGATTTCCAGCACAGTACGGTAACTTTACACCTGCACTGCATAAATACCCTTCCTTGCACTGCAATTCCCAATATACTTTGTCTGCCTAAAATCACCTTTATAATCATGTGAAGGCTGTATTTACTAAGCAGTGCTAAGCTGTAACACGCATCATTTGAATGGACTGAAATGTGCATTTTGGATTAGCACTGCTTGGTAAATACAGCCCCCAATCAAAACAAATCTCATTTTGCAAACTTAATAAATCAGATTTTTTATCCCCTTTATTTATTTGGGGGCTCTTGCTGCACTTTTGTAATTCCCTAATGTCTTTTTAAATATGTTCTTCCTCGGTTAACCAATAGTTTGTTAATATAGCAGTTGTGGCTCCCTCCTGTGGCAACATTTTTGCAATTGACCCCCAGAGTCAATTGCAGAGGGAAACTATTTGTTTAATACCTCTGCTTTTTCCTTATCTCCAATAATCTGCCTGCCCATCTCACACTGAAAGGGTTCCATAATATATTTTCTGATCATTTTGTTATTAAGGTACTTAAAGAACTTTTTAGGGCTGATCTTGCTTTCTGTTGCAGTCCTTTTTTCATTTTTGATTTTTGCTCATTTGATTGCCTTTTGTTACATTCCTTATAATTCTGATACGATGTCTCCGTCCCTTCTGACTTAAAGAATCTAAACGCCTTCCTCACCTTTTCCATTTCCTCCCCTACCTGTTACCTGTTTATTTAGCCACATTGCTTTAGACTTTAATTAAATATTTATTACCCAAAGGTACTTATCTAACAATGTGTTAAAGATTGTCCATTCATCTTGCACATTTTGTCCTGCAAAAATGCAATCCCAATGTATTCCTTGTCAATTATTCCTCAATGTATTAAAATCTGCCTTTATAAAATGTAAAGTTTTTGTTTAATATGTATAATATGGTTTTTGATAATTTATTTCAAATGAGATCATGTTATAATCCCTGTTTGCCTTTTCTGAGTGGTATTGCATAATAGTATTGAAAGCCATTAGAGGCTTAATACTCCAGTTTGTTCAATACTTACATATTTTAAAGCTTTTAAGGCACTACAGCATGTACTGTACTTAATGTTTTGCAAGTATTATATTAACTTTAGGAAGCTACAATTCATATAGATATTTTTAAATGTAATATATGTAGAGTATTATTTATCAGTCTCTTTATTGTAAAATAGAGATTAAATTTGGGAAAACACAGCATCATATTTCTCAAACAGTTAGAATTCTATATAAAACAATTACAGTTTATCTGTTAATATACTTGTGCAGCGGTATTGTCCCAGTTTTCCAATACCAAAACATTTACCATGTTGTACAGTACACAAATATAATTCAGTGATTGCCAGGATAGAATAGATATGACCAAGTACTTACCTTAAAGTTTTCAGGATCCACATGCAGCTTCTTGGCGTGAATCTCACTGAGGCCGGCAAGAGAGCTCTTCAATGTTCATCCAGAGTTGAAACTGTGGTACCCTACTGCGGTGCAGGGACCTGTCTGCGGGGCGCGCACCTTAGCATTTCCAGCAATAGCGGCTGGGTTGGAAAGGTTTCCAAAAGTGCTGAAATATCTCTGGGTCCAGGGATACACAATCAGCAGCCTAGAGAGAGAGAGAACACAGTGCAACATTACAAATAAGTTCACATATCAGAACTAGGAATCAAAAACATATGTTTTGCTACATGCTAGAGTTTTAAAAAATCATTTTTGTAAGTATGTTTTATTCTTTTTTTCATTTACAACATGGACTTTTAAACCAGAGAGATAATCTATCTTGTTTGCTCCACGCCAAGGATTGCTGCCTCTGGGTCAATAAGGAAAAGGGCCCCAATAAAGGATCAATAAGGCATAGATAATCCAAACTGTAAATGCAGGTTACACACATTGTCAGCAGCAACTTTCTGAAATGATTAAAATACATATACATGCAGAACATGATATATTAAAATATAATAGATATTATAGGCTAAAGCTGGTAAATTCAGGGCATTATTGAAATCCCTGCTCTCTGATTGGTTAAAATTCTGGGCATTATCCAATCAGTAATGGCCCAGAATTTTTGACAGCTTGCCAAGTTTTTCAGCCAATCAGCTTTCAGTTATCATTTACAAAGAGTGAAATTTGCTTTTAGACAGGGGAGGTGATGGACAGAAGGCACCAGCAAGGCACGTACTCTCCCCCACCCTGCCTACAGAGAGCTCTGCACAGGAGAGTGAGGAGAAAGGTTTGTGTGTTTGTGTGTCTGTTTTGTGGGTGTAAAGGTGGTCAGCAGAGTGTTTTATTAGTGTGTGTCTTCTGTTGGTGTGTGTTTGTGGGTGTGATAGGAGCAGCAGAATTTGTTGTGTGTGTCTGCAGTGTTGTGTTTTGTGGTGAGAGGGGGACGCCGCAGTGTGTGTGTCTTCAGTGTGTGTTTTGTGGGTGGAGGAGGGGTGCAGAGTGTTTTGTTGGTGTGTGTGTCTGCAGTATGTGGGTTTACAAGGGGGCTGCAGTGGGTGTAGAAGGGGGGCTGCTGGTGTGTGTTTTGTGGGTGTAGAAGGGGGCTGCTGGTGTGTGTTTTGTGGGTGTAGAAGGGGGGCTGCTAGTGTGTGTTTTGTGGGTGGATGAGGGGTGCAGAGTGTTTGTGTGTGTGTTTTGTGGATGCAGAGCTGGCAGTTGTTGGTTTGTGTGTGTCTGCAGTGTGTGTTTTGTGGGTGTACAGGGGGCTGCAGTGTGTGTGTGTGTGTGTGGGGGGGAGGGGTGCAGAGTGTTTGTGTGTGTGTTTTGTGGATGCAGAGTGGCAGTTCTTGTTGGTGGTGGTGTGTCTGCAGTGTGTGTTTTGTGGGTGTACAGGGGGCTGCAGTGTGTGTGTGTGTGTGTGTGTGTGTGTGTCTTCAGTGTGTGTTTTGTGGGTGGAGGAGGGGTGCAGAGTGTTTTGTATGTGTGTGTGTGTGGTGTGTATGTGTGTGTGTCTGCAGTGTGCGGGTTTACATGTGGGCTGAGTGGGTGTAGAAGGGGGATGGTGGTGGTGTTTTATGGATGTAGAGGGAGAAGCAGTTTGTTTGTTGATGTGTGTGTGTCTGCAGTGCGTTTGTGGAGTGAGTAGAGGGTATGTGATATAGTGTGTGGGTTGGTCAGGGGTGTAGATGGTGGAGGAGGGCTGCAGAGTGTGTTTTGGTGTGTGTCTGTGTTTTGTGTGCTTGTGTGTTTGTGTGTGTAGAGGGGGGGCTGCTGTGTGTGTTTTGTGAGTGTAGAGGGTGGAGGAGGGCTGCAGTGTGTTTTGTGGGTGTAGAGGAGGGGGGCTGCAAAGTGTGTAGGGGGGACTGCAGAGTGTTTGTGTATATAGAGGGGGTTGCAGTGTGTGTGTGTGTGTGTGTGTGTGTGTGTGTGTGTGTGTGTGTGTGTGTGTGTGTGTGTGTGTGTTGTGGTGTGTGTGTGTGGTGTGTGTAGAGGGGGCTGTGTGTATGAAATTTCCTTAATAAACTTGCAGAAAAGCCTAAGAATGTAGACAATCTGCTGATAAAATCAATATGACTACACAAATGTATCTTTTTATTTAAAATTGAAAAAAAAATAAGCTACATTCGCAAATAGTAATAATCCATTATACTATTATAGGCTAAATGTAGGCTTATTTCTAATTTTTCATAAAAATATACATTTTTGTAGTCATTGATTTTTATCAGTGTATATACCTGTGTAGGAAAAAGAAGTAAAGTAGAAGATGAGAGGGCTGAGGGGCGGGAGAGAGAGAGGAGAGGTGAAGGAGGGGAGAACGAAGGAAGTGAAGGAGAGGAGGTCAGAGAGAGTGGGGGGTGAGAGAGGAGAGTGGTAGTAAGAGAGAGTTGGGGGGAGAGAGGGAGGTGAGGCGGAGGGGGAGAGGGAGGTGAGGGGGGGGAGAGAATGAGAGGGGGGTAGAGGGGGGGGGTGAGATGGGAGGGAGGAGGTGAGGGGGGGGGAGGGGTGTAGGGGGGAGAGGGAGGTGAGGGGGGAAGAGGGAGGCGAGGGGAGGAAGAGTGAGGTGAGGGGAGGAAGAGTGTGGTGAGGCTGGGAAGAGGGAGGTGAGAGGGGGGAAGAGGGCAGTGAGAGGGGGAAGAGGGAGGTGAGGGGGGAAGAGGGAGTTGAGGGGGGAGAGGGAGTTGAGGGGGGGGGAGAGGGAGGTGAGGGGGGAGAGGGAGGTGAGGGGGAGAGGGAGGTGAGGGGGGAGAGAGGTGAGGTGGGAAGAGAGAGAGGTGAGGCAGGGAGAGAGGTGAGGGGGTAGAGAAAGGTGAGGTGGGAAGAGAGGTGAGGGGGGAAGAAAGAGAAGTGAGGGGGGAGAGGTGAGGAGAGAAAAGAGAGGTGAGGGGAGAAAAGACAGGTGTGGGGAGAAAAGGGGTGAGGGGGAGAATTGGGTGGAATTGAGGGGGAGAAGTGGGTGTAGGGGAGATGTGGGAGAGACGTGGGGGGACTGTGATATTAACTACAACTAAATAAAAAGAAATAAAATTGTACCTTACAGTAGTACAGGCAATAGATGTGGTGAGAAATATTACTTTGTTGCAAGCAACAAAGTTACCGGTTGGGACAGGCAGCTTCTGACAGCGCTAGCAGCTGTGAGAGAGGGAGAGAGGCTGCTTGCGCTGCCGTGTGCAGTGTGCTCAGTGAGGAGAGGAGCGGAGGTGCTGCAGTTAAGTTTTAAACTTGCCGGTTTCCTTCTCAGCGCGAGCCCCTGCATCTCTGCTTTAATGTGAGTTGGTAAGTTGTCAAAAATTCCAGGCATTAATGAATGAATAATGCCCGAAATTCTGACCAATCAGAGAGCAGGGATTTCAGTAATGCTTTAGCTTATAAATTTTAATATAATCAATAGTTGAAGCTGACACTGTTATTAAACATATCACTTTTAGTTCAATTCAGCATTATGTTGGACAGCATCTTTAATGACTTGTATTTGCACTAAACATAAGTACCAATTAAGCTTTATTTCTTTCTAAATGTATCATGCATAAAACCTAACAGCAAAATACATATTTTCTGCATGCACATTTAACAAACATACTACTGTATACTATGCCACAGTTTCTACACTAACCCTCTCTATTTATGATATAGCATTCCTGAAATACATGTTTATGTTTGTGTATATATTCTTGAAGTTGGAAAAAAATATCTTATATTTCCTCTTAACTGAAATACAGTAATGGATTTCTGTTTACTGAGTACATGTGTATTGCACGATTTCTAAGTATAATTAAGTATATAAAACTTCCTTTTTCTATTGGGAAACTCTTTTCTAAATTGCACCAGAAAATAACATATAGGATATATATATATATATTTATTTATTTTTAGACATGTGGTACAATGATTTGCGCCACATCTTTACCAGTTTAGCTTTGATTGGGTATGTATATTAATTTACATGTATTCTAGTCTTAAACAAATATCAAGAAATGAAATAATAACACTATATTTTACATACCTGGTCAGTGCATCCTGGCCATCCTGCTCAACGCTGACTTTCTGCCATACTGATGTAATGGCTGATTTCTCTGCGGCTGTCCAATGAACCATGGTGGCTGTTGTTAGAGTGAGTTGGGAGAACTGATGCTTCTGATGGGAGAAGTATAATGCTCTGGGAAATATGAGTTCTCTCCCCTCAGATTTATAGGAGGTTTTACTAGGCCGTGCCCATATTGCATTAATGCTGTGTCACCCTTACTCTCCCACCCTCCCATTCTACTCAAGACTGATAAGTCAAATCATTTCACTGACCTTGCATTTCAGTATCATGTCTGGTCCATTCCTCATCATTTTTTTTTTTTGCTGTTTGTATGTGTATGCTGATCCCACAAAACGTCTCCATTGTAATGTACAGTGCAGATAAGAAAAAGAAAGAACATGCTACTGTATGTGACAGATAAAAGTGTTCCAATAGAAAAGACTTAAATCCATAATAACCATGTAGTGCTATTCTATAAAACATTTTATAGTGCCAGAAAATACCTTACAGCCCATTCACCTTTGGAAGGTGTTCTACTAGGATCTCCTTTGTGAATATGACCCTGAATACTTAAGTTGAAACCATACATTATAATGGGTATAGTTTTAAAGCTTATAAATGGCCCATGCACTGTACAATACATTGCATACTGCAAAATCCTCCTCCATCAAAGATTAATTTTTGATTGTTGTACCATTTATTTTGTAAGTAGCCTGTTTATTCTTGCTTCATGCTTCCCAAATGCATTAACGTACATTTATCTGTACCAGGAAAACGCTATATTTTATCCTGTGTTGTGGGATGAGCGAGTAAACCGTATACGACACGGAAGAGTCGTAACATGGAATGAAACACAGGCAAAACCAACATTTGAAACTTCATCATTTTGTGGATTTTGCTATCATATTATCCAAGTATTCTCCAACCTCAGTTAAAAATGGTAATGTCTGGGAAATGTAATTCTCACACTATTGTGAGGTATTTTTATACGAGTCTATAAATAAGCCTAGTTTCCACTGACAATCGAGGCACCAGCAACGAAGTTGTCCAGAAAATCCTGCTATTATCTGTCACAACGATCAAGCACTGTCTTCAAGTCAAACAAAAATGTAAATACTGAATCCCACTTCAACATTCACATTATTGTGACTTGAAAAGAAATAAATTTAATATAATATCACAACCGGCAAAATGCTTAAATTGTAACATTAACAATCTAATTCGCAACAAACTATCCAAAAGTTGAAAAATATAAAACAACACACAAAACTCATTATTCTCACACAGGTTGTGATATATGAACAGTTAGGTGTCGGATATAGTAAGCGCGCGAGCGATGGGGAGCATGGCATTGAGCGCACTTGCTGCAGAGGCGATCCGTGGCATTTGGGATGGGGAGAGGGAGACGCACCAGGGAGGCATGTCAGAGGTGTGGCCGTGACATCATGAAGCTGGTTCGCCCTCATTTGCGGAACCGCTCACGTGACACAGCCATCACGCGACCAAAACAAAATTATTTGTCTCCTGGAAAATGTGCCACGTGGTCGCTATACATTGCTAGCGTGGTCGTGCTCTATGGCCTGCCTCATAGAGGTACAGTGTTTTGTTGGCATGCCATTGCACGCGATAGCGCAGAGTATGGACGTGGCTTTATAATGACATCGGGGATATAGTTGGATATTGTGCAGTGAATCATTTTCACTGCCTCCTAGATGTCAAAGCAAATCTACAGGTTGTTGTTGTACAGTTTTGTTTGTTACTGTAGTTACTCATTTATTTTCATTTGAATGATTTAATTTCTCTAAAACTGTTCAAGTAAATTGCCTGAGAATGTATTACAAGTGGCAAAATAATGCGCTTAATGTTTTGTATGAATACCCTTGTCGATGAGATGTACTGTAACATTACATTTTTTATCACTTCAAAAAATATATATTCATTTCAACATGGGAGTTGCAATGATTTCGTTGAAACGTCTGTCAGATTTACATTACGATGACAGAAAGGTACCCTTAAAATTTCATCAGAATCTGTCAACAAAACACACACCCACAGCGGCCACAATGTGTAGCTGTCTTCGCTTTGTTAATTTTGCTCGCTCATTCAATCATACTTCATATGCCATTTACCTACCCAAGTTTCCAGTTTATCCAAGTTCATCTGGAGAGAAATTACTGTGATGGTAAGGGGGTAAACAGGCCATACAATAAGGGTCAAGCCCATCTGGTTACCCGTGAGAGCCGTGGGCCCCTGGCAGCTACCTAGCACCATAAGCCAGGGGCCAGGGATTGTACCACGTAAAAGTTAAAGTGTCCCCTACTTTTCAATTCTCATGTTCCCTATACCCTAGACTCGTGAAACTTGCTATGGGTAAGGATTAGTTGTGATATTTGGGTAGAAATGCAATTGCTTTGATTGCAGGAGTTGGGGGGCCAAAGATACCAGTAGTCCCCTAATTCTCCATGGCGAGCAGGCATGATTTGCCAGTACGCGGGTTGAATTACACAGGGGCTGCCCAGTGTCCCCCAGACTCCTGGTTTTCGAGCCCAGATATCCCAGTCCTATTTCCCTCACAAATACAGCTCAACCCGTTATAACGCGATCCGTTACAGCGCAAATCCGCTTACAACGCGATGCAAGCGTGGCTCCCAATTTTCCTATTTATGAATACTTTATAACACGATTATTGGTATCTTAAATACTTTATTGTACAATGCATACAATTGTACATTATATCTAAACACGATCCGCTTATAACGCGATATGATTCTTTGGATCCCAAGAACAGCGTTATAAGGGGGTTGAGCTGTATTAGTCTCCCCAAGTGTTCCCATGTATTAAAGTATATTTTATGTCATTTGTGCTTTTACTATAAATGTCTATTCAGTCAGACCGAGCATCCATATAGGTGCCGGAAGTCTGGATAGACATCAGAGTTCAAAGAGGAGACGAGATGTTGAGAGGTGTCAGGGTGCTAAGTGGCCGGGGCAGGGCGGAGAACTGGGTCTGGAAAACAGAGACCCCCTCTGGGGAAGACACTCTGGTCTGCCAGACTCAGTGGAGCCTGCCCAGTAGGTGGCAATGGGTTGACTGGGGGAAGTGGCAGAATGTTGGTGAATTTCCCATTGGTCAATTCATGTTTCCCTCCCACCAGGCATCCCGAGCCAGCTTGGCATGCCCCCTCCTCTGATGTCAGCCAAGAGATGAGCCCTTGTTTCTATTGGCTAGTGGGATAGGATTCCCATGCTCTGATTGCTCGCTCCTCCTACCTCCATGCTAAGGATAGCTTAGTGGAGTGTATGTAAAGAGATGCCCCAGTCAGAGAATCAGATGATCTAGTGGCTGGTGTCGATGAAGCTAAGGCGGGCTTTTCAAAGTTGCTCTGTCATGAATAGCAGAGCCACCGGCTTCGTTTTGAAGCTAGGAAAGTCTTCCTCGCAGAGACAAAGGGGCCTATGCACAAGAAATGGTGGGAGAAACGCCCCCTTACCCCCAGCAATGCTAGCCAGAACAAAGTCCATATAGATGTGTTTTCAATGTATAACACATATAAACTCCTTATGTTAGACAGTATTATAAACCCGGCAAACAACAAAATTAACCCACTACAAGTGCTAACCTACATCAATAACAAATGTGATATAAACAAAAGTGAATACATGTGAATAACCACTTAAGTGAATAGTGAAAACAAAGCTGCCAATGGGGAACTACTTAAAACAGATGATTCCAAACCTGTTGACAAATATATATCTTGTTTCTATTATTTCAGAACCACTGTGGAGTTATCTCTCAGGACACCCCCACCCATCTGGAACTTTCCTAATACTCCATCTACCAATCCAGAGAAGTCCCCTATCTAAGACTATCTATTTGGACTACGGTATCTTGGACTTTATCATTAGCGCCGGGGATTCTTATTTTGTACTCTTATTTTGTATTTGAGAATTATAAACCCGGTAACAATGTCCCACGTAGTCAGTGATATACACTGTGCCTTGAAATCCAAACAAATTTTAAAGACACCAATTTGTATGTGTGCTCAATAGCCTTGTAAACAAGGTAAGTCTTATATGAGTATGCAATGGTGAACTTAGTAGCCAGTTGTTGCAATAGCGTAGTGAGTATGTACAAATAAAAAAGTTACTCACTCGATACACTGTGGGATTCCAGGTACTGTCGGTGTGTTCCTAGCAGATGGGATCAACAGAGAAATGGAGTAATGAGGCGGTGCAGCTGCAACGCCTCAATACTCCATTTCTCTAAGGGGCCTATGCTGAAAGCTCTGATACTGTAAGTCAGTTATCGCCACCTTATCGCCAAAAAAGCCTACTGCTATTCAGTAAACACCAATAAGCCGGCGATAAGAGACCTTTTCGTCAAAATGTTTTCGCCACTTATCTCCAGCTTTTTAAAATCGTGGTATTCTAGTAGCCCGATTCGCTTATCAAGGCTCACCGCGGCTCTACTATAGAGATTTCCTCCCCAAATCGTCTCATCAGGAAAAGTTGGCAAGAAGGTGGTGAGAAGCTGCTGATAAAAAGCGAGATGGCACCTAGAAAAATGCATTTGTCCTTCATCAGATTGATGCCGGGAGTCTCCTGACCTGATACCCATTAATATCAGCACCGGAGACCCTGGCATGAATCAGATACACAAAAAATACATTTACATAAAATGCATTTACAGTCAACTTCATTACCTTAGCGGTTTACTGGTAAGGCAATGAAGGGGTTAATGGACAACAGCAGCTTTATTGGGGGCAGAGGGGGTGAGTGAATGCCCCCAATAAACATTACAATATGTTATAATCACCAATACATAACCCACCCCATGTACCCCCACATGAAACCATTTTAATTTATTTTAACACAGGATTGAAAACAGGCTGGTGGGGGTCCCTACGGGTGTCCGGGGGTCCTCAGGTGGTCCCCGCGGGTGTCTGTGGGACCTCAGTGGTCCCCGCAAGTATCCGTGGGCCTCCAGGTTGTGTCTGGATGTCCCCAGGTTGTCCCCACGGGTGTCTGGGGGCTTTCGAGTGGTTCCCACGGGTGTCTGGGAGCCCCACAGGGCATCCTCGTCAGCATACTGCAGGGCCATGTCTTCCGTTGCCAGAAAGAATACACACAAAAATACAATCTAATGGCCCCTAAGCCCTTAATCACCTTAGCGGTTAATAATCGCTATAGTAATTAAGGGGTTAACCCACCCTCCCACACTACCCACCCAGGAGGCCTAACCACCCTCCCCAGGCAACTACCCCCACCCTTCACCCATTCATTATTATAGTGGGTACATCATGGCCATATAATATGGGTGTGATGTAACCCTATAGCAATAAATGCTTAAGCTGCAAAAAACAGGCCCAATTGATTGGCACAGTGGGTACATCATGAATTAACACTATGCCAGTCAATATTCTACCTATACAAAAATCAATCACCAACAATATCCAATGCAATCCAAACAATCACAATATAAACAAAAATAAACAAGTAAACTGTAAGGAATTGGGGAACACATCCTTTGCAGCGTGTTCCCTCCTTACCTGCTGCTGCTACTGCCGCCGAAGCCACTTTTCCTGCCTATGTTTGTGGACCCTTCTGGATTTTGGACCTCGACTACGGCGATCTCTCCTACCCTTGAACACGGCATACGGACTCGGACTACGGTGCTCTCTACAATTTCAGACCACAGCTTACGGACCCTGACTATCCTGTCCTCTCCAATCCAAGAACTCGGCAAGTATACCTCATCTCCTACACTCTCCAACCTAGCCCGGCAATGATAAACTATCCGCTTTCCATGCACGCCTCTGCTGCTGCGGGTGTGTAGTATTATAACTTCCCACCTCAGTGCCGGGGTCTTGTCTTGTTCGTGGGCAGTGTGAGCGTTACAATATGCTGAGCCCAACAAACATAGACCCCCCTGAGGTGGGCCCAGCCCTGTTCTCCATTACCGAACATTTTCAGTATTTGGACAGCCATGTTACCTCCTTGGCCCAGAAAATCGCCACTATTTTGCTCCATCAGTCTCAGTCTCGCATTCTCAGACCTTTGACCTTGTCCTTCTCTAGTCTGGAGCCCAATGTACCTCTGGAGCCACGTCTCCCCACTCCCAATTGCTATTCTGGTGACTATCATGGGTGTCGAGGATTCTTAAACCAATGTTATATTCAATTTGAATTAACTACTTCTCGCTTCTCTTCCGACAGAGCTAAAGTAGCTTATATTATTGCACTCTTGATTGGTGATGCATTGTCCTGGGCTTCTCCCATCTGGGAGCAGAGACCCGAACTTACACAAGATTTCGCTAATTTCAAGTGAGAATTCAAATAGGTATTTGATACCCCTGGTCATCAAGTTACTGCTGCATCTTCTTTGTTTCATATTTCCCAGGGCCACAGATCTGTTGCTAAGTATGCTCTGGAGTTCCGGACCATCGCTGCGGAGACGGGCTGGAACGATGAAGCTTTATCTGCAGCCTTCTGGCAAGGACTTTCGGAGACTCTGAAGAATGAGCTAGCTGCTCAGGAAAGACCTTCCTCATAGAGGACCTGATAGCCGTATGTATTAGGGCGGATCAACGCCTTCAGGAAAGGCGGCTGGAACGCCATCATGCTTGCTCTCTCACTCATATGCCTCCTATCTGCAGTCCTACTCCTGCTATTCTCCCAGCTCTTAAGGCCCCAGTACCCATGCAGTTAGGAAGTCATCAACTCGCCTATTCTGAGAAACAACGCCGGAAGAATGAGGGTCTGTGTTTCTACTGCCGTCTATCTGGACTTCTGGTGCACCGCTACCCTACGGAGCCGGGAAACGCCAACACCCAATGAGGTATGGGGGAATCTCAGTGGCTACTATTTCTTCTTCTCCCTCTACTTAGGGAAGTCTACCGAAAAAGATTATGCTTCAAATCTTCCTCGAGGGTCCTGACTTCAGAGTATCTGCGTCCGCTTTTGTCGACTTCGGGTCTGGGGGAAACTTTGTGGACCAGGATTTCACCAACAAGCACAACATCCCTATGATACAGAAGTCCGTACCCGTTGGTCTCGATCCCATTGATGGAAGATCTCTCCAGCCAGCCTTCATTTCTTTGGAGACAGTTCTTCTTTCCCTCTCCACGAAGGATGGTCATAAAGAGAAGATTTCCCTGGACGTAATTCACTCCCCTTCAGTGCAGGTAATCCTGGGTCTTCCTTGGCTCCAACGCCACAATTCCCAGATAGATTGGACTGAAAACAAACCTATACAGTGGGGTACAGTTGCTAAGAGTCCTTCTACGCCCCTGTACAAGTCATTGCCGGCCTAGAGATCACCAAACCGGCCAACCCTTCTCTTCCTGTAATATATTCAGAGTTTCTTGACGTATTTGATAAGGTTCGTTCTGAGGTTCTGTCCCCTCATCATCCCTTTTGACTGCTCTATTGATCTTTTGCCTGGTGCCATCCTTCCCAAAGCTAGGTCTTATCCATTATCTCTCCCGAAGACTAAGGCCATGTCCAAACATATTCAAGAGAATTTAAAGAAGGTCTTTATAAGAAATTCTACTTCCCCTGTCCGAGCAGGGTTCTTTTTTGTTAAGAAGAAGGATGGGTCACTTCGCCCTTGTATAGGATTACAGAGTTCTGAACAAGATTACTCTGAAGAATCGCTACCCCTTGCCCCTTATTTACGGACTTTTCGACCGCTTGCAAGGTGCTACCATCTTCTCCAAGCTGGACCTCCGTGGGGCTTATAATCTTATACGTATACAACAAGGAGACGAATGGAAGATGGCCTTCAAGATTTAGTCGATTATTGCTTCTAGACAATTAAAAAGGAGTCCAATTTTTAGTTCATTGGAAAGGTTTTGGACCCGAAGAACGCTCATGGATACCACTTCACCAGAACCATGCCCCAGGCTTACTAAGGCAGTTCCATGCCAGGTTTCTGAATAAACCGTATAGGAATCGTCCTGAGGCCGATCCTCAAGTGGGGGGTATTGTAAGTAATTGGGGAACACGTCCTTTGTGGCGTGTTCTCTCCTTACCTGCTGCCGCCGCGGCCAATGTTCCTGCCCATGCGCGTTACCCCACTCTCATTACAGAGCGCGCATGCACCCACATCTCTTCTAGCTGCCGCACAGAACCTGGTCCTGCCTCCCTCACACGTCGCGCATCTCTCCCGCGCGGTGCGCGCGCGCGATGATGTGCGATGATCCCCAGTTGTGTGGCAAGTCTCTCCTCCCTGCCTTGTTGCCTGCAGCCTATCCCAGCTCCGCTGGGGTCGTGCCTCCGTTCCGCCTCCTGTTCCCATTGCCCTATCTGTAAATACTTCCTGATTCATCCCATGCTTTGCTCAGCATAATCCTATGTGGCCTTGTGAAGCTCACTTCTGTTGTGCAATGCTCTGTCTCCTTTGCAGTTAACCTCTTGTGTACCGACTTGGGTTGTTTGTGGACCCTTCTGGATTTTGAACTTTGGCGTACCCCTCGACTACGGCGATCTCTCCTAACCTTGAACATGGCATACGGACTACTCTGCTCTCTACAATCCCAGACCACATCTTACGTACCCCGACTATCCTGTCCTCTCCAATCCAAGAACTCGCCAAGTATACCGCATCTCCTACACTCTCCAACCCAGACCCGGCAACGCTAAACTATCCACCTTCCAGGCACGCCTCCGCTGCTGCGGGTGTGTGGTGTTATACCTTCCTACCTCAGTGCCGGGGTCTTGTTACCACCAATCGATTAATCAAATACCAAAGTAACACCAGAATCAACAATTTGTAACGCGTAGCTCATAGCAAACGAAGCGCGACCGCGGTGCTGAGGTAGGGAATTGGTTAACGCCGACCCACAGCAACGCAGGCATGCCTAGGATGTGGAGTAGTAGTTCAAGCCATGTCAGGGTTACAGATAGGGGAATGGTTAAAGTACTTGCCAAGTTCAGGAGCGGAGAGTTGTGGATCGTCGTAGTGCGTAGCCAGGTTCAGGATTGGAGAGTAGCGGATTGTCGGGTACGTAGCCAGGTTCAGGATAGGAGAATGTCGGATTGTTGGAGTACTTAGCCAAGGTCAGGACTGGAGACAGGAGAATGGTCATACAAGCCAGATCAGGAGTGGAGAGAAGCGGAGTCCAAGGTACTAGCAGGGTTCAGGCAACAAGAGGTTAACAGGCAGGCAAGGCAAGGTCTCAGGAACAAGAATGCAGCAAGGCATGGCGTCACACTGACTGTGCTCAGCAAGGATAGAGAGCAGACTGAAGGTATATATAGGAGGAGCCTCCAATAGCCAGCCAGGGCGGAACTAGGAAGTAAGTGCCGATATGATGCAGACTAATCGGGGAATAGGGCGGAACTGCTTGCGCGCCATCCCTTGCACGTCACGGAGGCCAGGTGGCGGAGCTTAGAGTGCGCATCACTCCCACGCCGATTCTTAGGGCAAGAGGGGCGGCATCAATCGCGCGCCAACCTGCGCGTTTCACGGAGGTCAGGGGGCGAAGCCGAGAGCACACGTCATTCCCGTGGTGATCCTTACTTTCACCAGAGCGGAGGCGGGGCTTGAATCGCACATCAGCATGGAGGCTGGCCGAAAGCACCCATCAAGCATCAGAGAGGGAGGCGGAATCCGAATCCACGGGGGATCAGGACGCGCAAGGTCCGGGCGCGTATTGGGACCACGAAACCGCGCATCCTGAGTGTCCATCACGGAAGGCTTCTTGGGGTGAGGAGACGGTCTGCAACCGCCAGGATGGCAAATCCTCACACTATTCCAACACCAAAACAAAACCATCAATAAATAAATCTACAAATAAACACCATCATTGAAAATCAAAACACCAAAAATAAACCACTATTTCAATGCAAACATCAAAGAAAACCCAGAAATAAACTATTAAAAACACCACAAAAAATGCCATAATACAACATGAAAACACAAAATTCATAGCATCCAAATTGAAAAAAAAGAGCCAAAATACATTTTAAACACATGAAGCAACCATTTGTCAAAGCAGCCATTGCTTCTTACTGTATGTTTGTATAGCCCTAAAGGGGCATACATAAATACATTAGCAATGAGTGTGGGGAAAAAAAATCCAATACCAATTAAAATACAGTGAAAAACCTGTAAAATAAAAATAACATACATTCAATATTTTTTCTTACCGTTTAGATGTCTTCATGTCCTCCGATTCCTGTGGTCCTTTTCTTCTTTCTTTATCTTCATCTGTTAATTGTAATCCATTTGGGTGTCTTCTATCTACTTCTGTATCGTCTTCTTTTTCTTCTTCTGTATCTTCATCCATCTTCATCTGTAACTCCCTTGTAATCCTATTGGAGGAGGAGGTTTTCACTCCTCGGCTTCTTGCCGTCAAATGAGGCTGCAAAGGCTTTTATAGGCCTATGATGTCACATTTGATTGGCTTATGGTTCCCACGCCATCTGATTGGCTGTGAGAACCATGTGCCTAGTTTTATTTTATAGCCCTTTAGGGAAATACATACATACAGTAAGAAGCAATGGCTGTTTTGTCAAATGGTTGCTTTTATGTGTTTTAAATGTATTGTGGCTCTTTTTTTCAATTTGTATGCTATGTATTTTGCATTTTCAAGTTGTATTATGTCATTTTTGTGGTGTTTTTAATTGTTTATTTCTTTGATGTTTGCATTGTAATATTGGTTTATTTTTTAGTGTTTGATTTTCAATTATGGTGCTTATTTGGAGATTTATTTTATTTATTGATGTTTTTTTTTATTTGTTGGCATAGTTAATTCTGGTGTTAATTTGGTAATTGATTAATTGATTAATTGATTGGTGGTAATTTTGTTGTGTTTACCTGTTTATTTTTGTTTATTTGGTGATTGTTTGGATTGCATTGGATATTGACGGTGATTGATTTTTGTATAGGTTGACCATTGACTGGCATGGTGTCAATTCGTGCCCATATCATATGGCAATGATGTATCCACTGTTCCAATCAATTGGTTTATTGGCATTTGTAATGTGTTGATTTTTATATGTAATGTGTTGTATTTTGGGCTTGTTTTTTTGTAGCTTCAATATTTATTGTTAAAGTGTTACATCATGCCCATATTATATAGGCATGATGTACCCACAATACTAATGAATGGGTGAAGGGTGGGGGCAGTTGCCTGAGGAGGTGATTAGGCTTCCTGGGTGGGTAGTGGGGGAGGGTGGGTTAACCCCTTAATTACTATCGTGGTTATTAACCGCTCTGGTGATTAAGGGCTTAGGGGCCATTAGATTGTATTGTATTGTATGGTATGTCTTTATTTATATAGCGCCAAAAGTGTACTCAGCGCTTCAGAAAGAATACAGTACAGGGAATTATAATTATACAACAAGTGCAGCAAAATCAGTCAATATGAAAGGAAATCCCTGCCCCGAAGAGCTTACAATCTAAGGATAGGTGCAGAAACAAAGGTACGTTTGAGGGTCTCGAAAGCAGTGGAAGCTTCAGGCGGCCAAATGGAGGGGTCAGCTCCTTTTTTGGTGATATCAGTAATGGGAGCCACTATGGAGGAAAAATCACGAATGAACTTTCTGTAATATTTGGAGAATCCGAGAAAGCGTTGAATAGCTTTTAGCGTCCTGGGCTGGGGCCATTCCAGTATGGCCTTCAGTTTCTCGGGATCCATGCTGATGCCCTTGATAATGTAACCTAAGAAGGCTGTGGACCTCTGGTGGAAAAGACATTTCTCTAGTTTGGCATAGAGGGGATTGAGGCGAAGATGGGCGAGGACGAGCCTAGTGTGTAGTACATACTCTTGAAGGGTCTTGGAAAAGATAAGGATGTCATCTAAATAGATGATCACGAAGACATTAAGTATGTCCCGGAAGACCTCGTTCATAAAGTCCTGGAAACGGCTGGGGCATTGCAAAGGCTAAAGGGCATAACCAGGTACTCATAGTGCCCGCTGCGGGTGTTAAATGCGGTCTTCCACTCGTCCCCCTCATGAATGTGGATGAGGTTGTAAGCCCTCCTAAGATCGAGCTTAGAGAAAATGGTGGACCCTTGCAGTCTGTCAAACAACTCAGAGATGAGTGGAAGCGGGTAACGATTTTTGACTGTTATGCGGTTAAGACATCTGTAATCGATACAAGGTCTGAGCGTACGTCTTTATTTTTCACGCAGAAGAACCCCGCGCCTGCAGGGGAGGTAGAGTGCCGTATAAAACCTTTCTCGAGGTTCTCCTGAATGTAGTCCGCCATGGCGGTGGTCTCTAGAACAGACAGAGGATATGTCTTGGATTTGGACAAGTTCACCCCTGGAACCAGATCGATAGGGCAGTCGTACGGGCAATGCGGAGGTAAGAGGTCAGAGTAGGTCTTACTGAAGATGTCCCGGAAGTCCGCGTATGCCTCAGGAAGGGAAGAGAGGGAAATATTTCCAACCCGGCAAGGAGGGTAGTGGGACTGCCTTGTTCTGTGGGGGTCTGCCACTGGATGGGTAACTGATCCGTCCAATCAATGCGCAGGTTGTGCCTCTGTAACCAGGGCAGGCCGAGGATAACTTGAACCATAAGGGAGTGAAAAACATTGAACGAGAGGTGTTCGCAATGACCATCCTTCGTGGACAAGGTAAGTAGAGGGGTCTCCAGCGAGATGAAGGCCAGCTGCAAAGGGCATCCGTCAATGGCCTCTAAGCCTATGGGTGACCTCTTCTCAATCATGGGAATGTTGTTCAGGCTAGCGAACTTCTGGTCTATAAAATTCCCTCCTGATTCCGAGTAGAGGAAGGCAGAGGTGGAAAAATGGAAATCCGTACCCTCCAGGGTAATCGGTAACATAATCCTCTTGGGAAATTCTTCCTTGGAAAGGGGTGAGAAGAGATCGTACCCAGGGAGAGCCCCACATTACTCACTGGGTACTGCTCCGGCAGCTTTTATTCTAAGTAATCATCGGCTTATATCTGGCATGTTCCTGGAATGCCACGCTGTTCACCCGGAGCATGCCGGGCTCCCAGCCAGGGTCATGCCCGGCTGACGCGCGGTTGATGTGTTTATTGATAATGGTTCGGATTTTAATAGGCTGCAATGCTTCGCGTGTCCGCCAGATGGCATAAATTCATGAATTGTAATGCGCCGAATCAGTAATGTGTCGGCTTGCAGGTGTTTCGTTTAAAAAAGATACCGTACCACAGTGTGCCATTGTAACTTGGCCTTGGCTTGAGACTGAAGGAAGAGGTTGCAAAAATGTATCAATTTAGGCTTTTCATATTAAAGAAAGACAAAGACCAGTTTCAGTTTGTCTTACACTATTCTCCAGAGACCTACCCGCCATGACTGTTCAAGTGCAGCCCGCTTTCCAAAAACCTGACAGAAGTTACGCGTATTTGATATGGGCCGCGATTAATGCAACAGATGATAAGATGGCAACAGTTGCTCAAATTTATCAGTATTTTATCGAAAACTATGACTTTTACAAATTTTCGCCAACTCCTCATACGTGGAAGCGTGCAATAAGGAAAAGGTTATGTAGTGACCCCTGTTTTCACCGTATTGAGCCCCAATTCATTGGAGGGTATTGGTGTGTGTCACCGGATTTTTCCCGTATCTATGATCATGGAGGCGGCAAAAGGCAAAGGGTCGTGTTAAAACCAACTAAGAAGCGACAGTCGCTGCCAAGCAATGCACCAGCACCAGCACCAGTACTAGCCCCAGCACCGGCTTCCAATGACGGTCCCACTGTCAGTGACAACCCTGAGCCTGAGGCTGAGCTGGATTTGGCGTGCAGTTTTGATGAAGCTTGCATGTACCTAAGCGATTTCCAGCCTCACCTGCTGACTACAGGTGGACTAGTCCCGGTGCCAACTATCGACGTGGATGATGAAGAAAGCTGGACTGGCAGTGGACCGGCGCTGGCGCAAGCTGAATGGGAAATTCAATGGTGAGTACTGTCTTGTTGCCGTATTATTTTGGTGGGGCTGGCTGGGTACTTCTTTAGGGGGCTGACCATTACTGTACTGTACTGTACATTAAAACTTTTCTTTTTGTTTTTTCTCAGAAAAGAAAACGGCTAATGGGGGGATTTCGATGGGTAATATTGTACGGTATGCTGATGTTTTCCGGCCGTACAGTATACTGTACTGTGTAATAAACCCGAATAAATAAAACTATGCATTTATTCTAAATGTTCAGTATCGTGTCATTATTTGTCTTCCACAATATACTGTACAGTGGTATACAGTGCCTAACATCTATGGGCAAAAAGAATTTTGTTCCTAGGTGCCCTAGAACAGAAGTTCCCACGCCAATTGCCCGTGAACTTGACCGCGGCCCTAAGTAGTTCCCACACCAATTGCGCGAATAAAATGTAAAATAACCCGTTCTGTGGGTCTGAGCGGGTTGAAATTTACCTGGTCCTCATGCGGGGGGACCCTTGCCATAGTGGCAAAATATCAGCCTTGCACGACCCCCGGAACCGGAGGTACAAAAAGACAGTTTAAAAGCACATTACCAAAGTGGCTTTTTTTCTGCCATGCAAGTCAATGGCAGAAACCTGAATTTTAACATCACCCTGACTCTGTTCTGTTGCCACGAGAGAGTCGCAATTTGCCATGCAATCCTGCCGCAACTAGGACTACATGGTGACCGAATCTGAGCCCTCTAGGTCGAACAGAACCGAAGTTGTGGGTTCCAGGTTTCTGCTCATTCTGACTTAGCCGGTTCAAAGCTTTCTCCGCCATTGCGCTCAATGATAGGACCCTCCTCGCCGGCGTGACCCTTTCTCGTCGCCATTACTGCTCGGACCCTGTTGGGGTCAAGTGAGGGGGTTCCTAACATCTAGGGGCCAAATAAATGTTATTTCTAGGTACCCTAAAACAGAAGTTTCCACGCTAATTGACCTAGTTCCCACGCCAATTGCCATAGTTCCTACGCCAATTGCGCGACCAGCCAGTTAAAAAACAGTGCAGCAAGCCTCTACAGTACATTTGTTACACTGGCAGAGGAGCAAATGGAGACAATTTGAGGCAATTCAACTTATTCTTTTATTGGTGGAGTCAGTACTCTAAATAAAGCTGCTAAATACATTAGAAATACATGAGATACATAAACATTAGCAAAACAATAATTTATTATCCCTGTATGTATATCCATCTAGATATACATACCATACAGGGGCAATAAAAGAGCATAAAAAAACAATGCATTTACATCCACAAATCACATACAATACACACATTCAGTGTCCCTGAATGTATGTATATCCATAGGGACAAAGATCAATTCAGAAGCATTAAATGGAATAAAAAAAAATACACATGAATAAAAAAATTAAAAAAAACTGTAAAAGTTAAAATAATAAACTTTTCTTTTGTTTACTTACCATTGGATGCCCACTCACCGAAATCCAGGGGAACCGGAAGGTCTCGGACCAAATCCAAAGGTAACCATAAAATAGAAAACCATTACAATCCACGTCTGTGTCTTCTTTCTTCTATTTGTAATCCTTTTCGTCAGTGTTGAGGTCTTCTTTTCTTCTTTGGTATCTTCTCCGTCTTCTTCCGTCTTCTTCCATCTTCCTACGTCAAGCCCTTCTTCTCTTCTTAGGAGGGGAGGTCTTCCCTCCTTAGCGTCTAACTTCTAAATGAGACGACATAGGCTTTTATAGGCCTATGATGTCATATTTTCGTCAAATGGTTCCCACGGCCCTGATTTGGCCGTGAAAACCATGTGATTTGGGGAGGGGGGATTTTTTTTTTTGATGACGTCATTTAAAGGCAATGATGCCAGCCAATCAGAATGGCTAAGCTTCAATTGCCTTTAAGATGACGTCATCAAAACAAAGATGGCCGGCGACACATGGTACGGTAGCCAATCAGAGCGTGGGAATGAAATCCCAACTCTGATTGGCTGTGGTAGACCATGTGACAGAGACTTTGCTTGGTACGGTAGCCAATCAGAGTTGGGATTTCATTCCCATGCTCTGATTGGCTACCGTACCATGTGTCGCCGGCCATCTTTGTTTTGATGACGTCATCTTAAAGTTAATTGAAGCTCAGCCATTCTGATTATTTGGCGTCATTGCCTTTAAATGACGTCATCAAAAAAAAAATTCCCCCCCAAATCACATGGTTTTCACAGCCCAATCAGGGCCGTGGGAACCATTTGACGAAAATGTGGCAGTTCATAGGCAAAGGAGAAAAAAATCCCCCTGTCCCCCCTTTTGACCCCCCCCTGGGTCGGGTCTCTAATTTTGAAGCCAGACGCCGAGGAGGAAGACCTCCCTCCTAAGAGAGAAGAAGGGTGTGGCTAGTAAGAAGATGGAAGATATGGAGAAGACCCCAAAGCAAGAAAAGAAGACCCCAACACTGACGAAAAGGATTAAATAGAAGAAAGAAGAACACAGACGTGGATTGTTAATGGTTTTCTATTTTATGGTTACCTTGGATTTGGTCCGGATCTTCCGGTTTCCCCTGGATTTCGGTGAGTTGAGTGGGCATCTAATGGTGAAGGTAAACAAAAGAAAAGTTATTATTTTAACTGTTTACAGTTTTATTTGATTTTTTTATTCATGTGTATTTTTTTTTGTCATTTTATGCTCTGAATGGACCCTCTTGTCCCTATGGATGATACAAATCAGGACAATGAATGGTGTTCAGTGTAGGTGATTTGGATAAGTAAATGCATTGTATTGTTATGCCTCTTTTATTGCCTCCTGTATGGTATGTATAAATACAGGGATAATATATAATATTATTTTTTTGGCTAATGTTTATGTATCTCATTTATTTCTAATGTATTTAGCAGCTTTATTTATACATTTGATGTGTGTAATGTAATTTTTATTTAGTTAAATGTTTTTTAAAGGCTTAATTTCTGGTGTAGTTAGATTTGAATGATGTGTTAATTTTGAATTATAATGATTTTGGCAAGCGTTTTGGCTTTAGGAATTGGAATAGAGGAATTGTATAATTATTTGGATTGATTGAATTTGTTTAGAAATTGATTGATTGATGTAAAATTTATTTATGCTTGCTTACTTTCTATTTGCTTTTTGGATGGCATTGGATTGGTGGTTAGGGGACATTGTTCATATGTTTTTTATTTTAAATTGAGTTTTGAATAGTGTTAAATGATGGCACAGATTTAGTAATTGCATCTGTACGCACTAATGCAATGTGTGACATTTGATATCATTTGTCATAGATTTTGGTTTATGTTTGTACGATGCAATTGTGTTGATTTTCAGATTAAGATTACATGTTTATTTATGCTGTGTTTATGTGTTTCCATAATGGGAAATTAATCTATTATACCATATCTGGAATAATAGTTATTTGCCCAATTATGTATTGTAAGTGTTCGGGGCGGGGGGGATGTGTGTGTTGTATAGCTATGTTTATTGGGGCATTTGTCCCCAATAACATGCTATTGTGCCCTTAACCCCTTCATTGCTTAGTGGATAGCCGCTAACGCTAAGGTAATGAAGATGCTTTAATGTATTTTATTTAAATAAAAAGAATCCCACTTAACTTTCGGGATGGCACATGATACCCTGAAACCTAAGACCTAACGCCAAACTAGGTGGTTATTTACAGGAAACAAATCCTCCAAGTCTCCTGGTCGAAAGCGGTTATTGCCACGCAGATTGCCTAATGCCAATTATTGACTATGGGAGACAATAGTATAGGGCTCGGCTCCTCAAACCACCTTAGACCAAAACTTGACCACCTCTACAATTCAATTTTGTCGTCGTTTGTTCTCCAATGCAACTACAACACCACATCACTGCGGAAATTGCTCAAAGAAACTAGATTGGTCATCACTAGAGTCTAGGCGAAGTTCAACCTTTCCTGTCTCACCCTCAAATACTTTTGGGCAAGCTAAACAGCTACCTGAACAAGTCATCACCCCACCACATGCAGCGCCTATCACTGAGATCAGACTCCAAAAGACTATTCATAGGTTCCCAAGGTCAACAAATCTATCCGGACGTTCATCCTTCTCCTTCAGTGCACCCCAAAACTGGACCAACCTGACCAGAGACCTCACACTCCACCACCAGTTTTAAGTTTTTCAAATCTAAGGCTGTCTCACACTTTAATTGGTCTGTAAACTGTTTCATACGCGCATGAATATATATTTTCTTTAAATGTGCACGCAATGTTGTATAGAATGTATACCTGTTCCTTTATGTAACTATACTTGTAACCATGTATATTGTTTTAACTCTGTGCCCAGGACATACTTGAAAACGAGAGGACATCTCACTGATACTTCCTGGTTAAAATATTTTATAAATTAAAAATACATACTAAATAAATATGGTAATGAAGCTGCATTAATGTAAATTTTAATAATAGTGTGCAGGAGAAGGGGGTCCCCTGAGCTGAACCGCATGATTCTTGCTGCAGGGACCCCCACTTCCGAGTTACAGGGCCCCGGTTTGGGGCACGGTGCCAGTGTCGCCGCATTTTTATAGAGCCCACGTCTCGTCTTGGACACTATATGTAACTCGGGAAGCAGGGGGTCTCTGAGGCAGAAATCAATGCGGTTCAGCTCAGGGGACCCCCTGCTCCCGCACACTATTATTAAAATGTACATTAATGCAGCTTTATTACCATAGCGGATAGCCGCTAAGGTAATGAATTATTGTTTATTGATGTGTGTTTTGACAGTAGTGTAGATGTGTAGGGGGTCTCCGTAGCTGAACCGCATTGGTTTCAGGTCTGGGGACCCCCTACTTCAGGAGATACAAGCCCCTTTATGGGGTGCCGGTATCCCCTGTAGAATTTAAATGTCCCGGTCACGTGACGCGGAAGCTTTCAAAGTGCAGGGAATACCGGCACCCCATAACGGGGCCTGTATCTCCTGAAGTAGGGTGTTACCGGACTTGAAACCAATGCGGTTCAGCTCCGGAGACTCCCTGCTCATGTACACTATTATTAAAATGTATTTGTTTTGTGTACGATCGCCTGTAACAGCCTTGCATGGAGATGGCAAATCTCCATGCAAATGTTCCAAGCGGCTTTTTTTTCTATTAGCTAGGGTACGTAAAGTTTAAGAACGCTAGCAGGGGGGAAAAGCTTGCACGTACGATAAGCCAGTTTTTGGCCCATCCGAGAGAAAATGGGCTCAAGGCCTTAGTCACTTAGTGAATCACGTCTCCAGCTTCACTTTTTATCGGACGTGATTTTTATTTCAACCAGACGCAAAAGCACGGAGCTTAGTGCATAGCCCCCATAGTGTCATAAAATATATGGCACATAAAAGGTTGGTGTGCATCCAGCTCTGGTACTCTCCACTGCCTCCGCTGCCTCCGTCTAAGACCTCTCGGCCGCGGCGCGTCATTTCCGGTCTGTGACGCGTATCGGATCTCGGGGATTCCCAGATGTAGGATGGTCTCGGCGGAAAGCAATTGTCTAATGGGGGCAAACCTCTGGATAAAACACAGCAAATGACTCAACATGTTTCGCTAGTAAAGCTTCATCAGGAGTCATGTTCTAACAGACTGTGGCACTTCCAGGTTACCTATGTCTAGCGTCATGGGTATCACCCACTTAGCTATGCTAAACATGGGGATTTCTGTAAACACTCCAGGAGAATCATAGGTCAGTATAATGGGTGGCCTGAACTCCCTTCTGGGACACGGTGAGTATACCTGTGGTACTACTGATACCCCACCCTGTTGTTTATGGGGTGTATGGGGGGTGTATGGGACATAAGTAGCTCTTGTTCATCTTGCCCAACATTAACAGTGATGCTCACAGCATTCTACTCCTACAGTGGCGGCTGCCTTCAGCCTTGTGCAGCTGTTTCAACGCGATTTTTAAAACCGCAGGCAGATGCGACATGTTCCTGCCATTTTAGGCGCCGCCGGCGGTTTCATTGTATTAGTACTATTAGGGCTGTCTAGCCATGAATGCGGCTGAACGCGGCAAAGTGCATGACATTCGGAAAACATCCCCCAAAAAATTCGGGGATGTAGGAGAATAAAAGGGGCCGCAACAGTAACTAATTTTCAAGTTCCTATTCATGCTTTGGGGGGCCTAAAAGGGTAAATGCCTCGGCCTCTGGATCCAATTCAGGGATGATACCCTTCTCTATTCTTTTTGGCCCTATTGGTTGCATTGGGGAAACCTTTCATGGAGGATTCCTCCCTTTATAATCCATAATCTCAGATAGGTGGCCTAACATACTTTCACCTCATTATCATCAGACTCATCATCACTTTCCTTCATGCATGGTTCTGGTAGGATACAGTAAGGACCGTGTGACGGTGAGGGGGTACCAAGGCCAATAATAAAGGTATTATGCCCGGCTGGGTGCCCCTGAGCCATATTGGGGAATTGCCAACTATGCAACCCAATGATGGCAGAAACACTGTAATTGTAATAAAATGTATGTGTGGTTCAGAACAACTCCCACCAGGTATAAAATGGCGAGAGTAATATCATTTCTAAGTTAAAAGTGTATAAGGTAGCAGTGTTTTGCCTGTGAAAGTATAAAGGAAAAATGTTTTTAAAACTCAGTGCTCTGCAGCATAGCAAATGGCTTTTTGCTAACTTTGGCTAGGAAGCTCCTAGACCGCTGAAATTTGCAATGAACATCATTCAGGTGAAAACATGAAAACTCACTTAGCGCAATTTTTATACAGTTACAGTATATAAAAATTGATGAATGAAAGTCCCCCTATTTTAATTGTTCCAACATGTTAGGCACATTGGGACTTTCATGCAAAACACCAGAGACAGAGGAAACACTTTATTTATGACCGCAATCGTTTAGAAATGTATGGCAGGAAATTCCTGTGAATGAGCAGAGCATCTCCAGCCCCAGACTTCTAAGACATCCCACTGGCCTGCTGCCGGGATGTCTGAAAAAGTCTGGAGTTGAAAGGCTCCGACCTGCTAAGGTGTGAAGTGGGGAAGGGTAGCCCAAATTCCCCCATCTTAGTGTAAAGTCCAAGCAGATCGGCAAATGGCCGCCCAGCCCAGACTGAGTGTCGCCAGGTAAGGAGTTTGGGTCTCATATGCTAAGCGGCAAAGATGTGAGGTTCACGCATGCCTTTAGCAGAATGAGAAGCCACCTCTGCCAGGCTTGTAAGGTATTGGCAACTCCGGTATAGGTGGGGAAAATTATTCCCATGAAGATATTGGCTGCACAGGTTATGTTTTAACCCTATAAGAGTTTTAACCCTATAAGAATCTGTGCAGCCCATCGGGAAACAGATTAATCTAAGCTTAATTTTAAACTTCATAACATCGTAACAAGATTCAATAGTTTGTAAGAACTGAGGTTTCAAGTACCAATACCACAGTGGCAGAACGAACGAAGCGGTTCCATTGGAGTACACAGCGGTGGCAACTTGCACCGCTGACTGAGGACTGTTTCCAGCTCTGTTTACGAGCCTCTCCCGCTCCTGGGAAATTGCTCCTAGAGACTTTGTTTTGCAAGATTTTGGGAACAAGTTATTTAGTTTGTCCCCATCCCAGTAAGTGTATTTTCAGTGTAATTGTGTAACATAGTGTGTATGTCATTTGTGAAATAAAATAAATTGTAATTTATCTCTTCGCTTTGCTCAATCAAAGGATCCGGGTATAAATGTGTTAAAAGTGCTGGTCTCCCGTGACACCATGTCCTCGGTTTAAGTGATCACTTCTCCTGGGCCGGGTATCTACTTCTGGAATCTCTTCATTTTCAGGGCACCTCACAAGCTGACCTATTGGCAACAGATGATTCCTTAAGCAGGTTTTTTTCGGATCCATTTGCCTTTTCAAGCTTTTCTCGGTATACCGGTGTGGTGATAGAAGGGTTAATAAGGCCATTAATAAAGGCATTATACCCAGCTAATCAACCCTAAATCACATTGGGACTGAAGAGGTTAACTGTATGTGCACCACACTGATATGTTTTCCCCTACACCCAACTTCTTGTCCCCATTTTGCAGTCCATTCCCTAGCTGCAGTAATAGGAATGTATACAAACTGTGCCAATTGGTTTTGAGACACAAGAGGGAGCTGTGAGTGCTAAACCAAGTGCTGATTGAAGACGCGTGGCTATGTATGGGTGGCCGCGTTGAAAGTATAGGTATCCATTTCTAAGCTTTCGACCTTGCAACCACAAGGTTAATTGAGAAAGTTATTTGCGGTCTAACTGAAGTGGTTTCTGTAAAAATGTATCTGCTACCTTGTTAGCTTCGTAACTTGAAAGAGGGAAAGTCAAATGACGTGAGAACGGAGTTAAACCCCAAACCACATCATAGACCGTTCAATTAAATAAGCTCTCTTGTGAACGGAATAAGCTAGCACTCTAATTTTTTTGAGTGCAGGAAGGAATAAAGAAACCATGCACACACATAAAATTTATAGTAGTGGCACAAGCAGACCATATTGTTTTAATAAACTGTGTTATACTGTTGGTTTTAAATGTACAGGCAGGTACGCTTTTTTCTGTGAGCCCGGGAAAAATCCTTTAGCATGCAAATATGCTAAGGGTGAATGAGTTGAGGGTTCTTTCAATTCCATACTTCAAAGAGCCCCTGCAGAGAGGGTGCCTCAATGTATATGAGAAGTCCGGAGTTGAAAAGACTCAGCAATCCTAGGTGTTAGGATGACCAGGATATTGTGAGCGCCAGATACTGGTGTAAAGCATGCGTACTTCACACTTGGTGGCCAAACCCCAGACTCAGTGTTGCCAGGTATGGGGCTGACCCTGGTATGCTAAGGAGCTGAGGTGTGAAGTTGACACATGCTCCGTGCAAACCAGGAGGCAGCTCTTGCCCTTTCTGCGAAGTACTGGCAAGTCGGGGATAGGTGGGGAAAATATTCCCACGGGTGGGATTGGGTACATATGTTAAGTATAAGACCCTGAACCCTATAAAAATGCTTGCAGCCCAGACCCAGTGAGATTCACCTGATTTTAACCAAGTTCCAGCGTCTGCGGTTCCGGAGTGTGAGGGGTTAATAATATCGTAACCAAGGATCATACCCCTCTTCTGGAATTCGTTAGAGCTAAGGGTTCCAGAACGAACCCTGTAAGGACTGAACGAACTTTTACCTGTTGGCGGAAATAGAGGGCTGGCAAGTTGCGCCCCTAGACATTAACTGCTACACGGATCATTGCGCACCCACTTGCATGTGTACATGGGTGCCCAGAGACTTTGTTTCATTCCAAGGACAATTGTTTTCATTTCCCCATCCCAGTAAGTGTTTTATTGAGCGTATATTGTGAAGATTTGTGTGTCTGTCTGAAAATAAATAAATTACAATTTATTTTACCCAACGTGTGTGCTCAGGGCAGAATCCCGGTATTAATTTGTGTATAAGTCTTGGACTCCCGTGACAACCGTCAGCTCCTTTAGTTTTTCTACTACTTTATAATGTTCTGCTTTGCAGCGATTGGCTATTTTATGTTGGCCAGGTATACCCAGATTCTGGAAAAAGCACTCTGTCGTTCACTTGTAAATATTGATCATGTATTCTTTCATAAGAACCTTTATTTCCCTGGTTGTTAGTGATACGCCTCTTGCTGCTGTTCCTTGAGTTTTCTCACATATTGCATGTAAGTGGTAGTGGATGTGCCATCTGCTGCCACTCCAAAATGCAGATCAATTTGTAATCTGGCTTCCCGGCCAAACATCAGATAGCATTGTGAGTAGAGTCATTCCGGGTACAATTATATGCATGTACAGTACCAACTGATGCCCATGCTGACTCCACTAGGTATTCAATATGCACATCATGTTCAATAGCACCCTATTTAAACCTCCGGTGGAGGCTCCCCCTGTGGGTGGTATGACGGCGTTCAGGATTTCTTTATCCCACAGAGGCATAGCAACTCCGTGATAAGGCGGCTTTAAAAATTGCGTCCTTGGTCAGAATGGATCCTAGCTGGTAATCCATAATAAACAACGTTTTTGTGCCAGAGTACCTTGGAGACTGGTCCTTTGTTGGGAATATCTGTGCATACCTTGTGAAGTGGACAGTGACCACTACAAGTTTACTAGTGTTTGTTTGTATCCATTCCAATGACAGAGAATCCATGCAAACCAAATCCAATAGTCCACTACTAGTTATATTTACTAACGTGGGTAGGCACCGCCCACAATTTTTGCAGTATTATTCAACATCTCAGGGAATTCGGGGTCAGTAAAACTGACCTTTCATTAGTCCCGACAAATGAGATAAATGCTGCACACCTCAAAATATTAACAAAAAGTGATACAATTACTGGTGCTCCAGTGCTTGAACGAAAGCCTGTAATCAGTCCTGGGTAAATGATAAAAGGAACACAGGGCACAACGGATTTAGAATATCCAAACTCATTTATTGAGCCAACACAACGTTTCGACCTTATCAAGTGACATAGTGGCATAAACATAATCCTTTCAAACAACATTTAAATAGCGCCCCAAACCCCATCATGCAACCTGTTCAATCAGTGGTGATGTTAATAATGTGCTGAAAATGTCCTTCCCTCCAATGTCCTGTCCGTATCTTTGACAAAGTAATCTTTTTCCGGTGTTTAGACACTCCTGTGTCTCGTGACCGCATTCTCCCCTCATCCGGGTCCTCCGGCGGCGTCCATATCTGAAGACGTCATCCGTCTGGGTCCACTTCGGTGGAACGCAATCACAAAGATACGGACAGGACATTGGAGGGAAGGACATTTTCAGCACATGACTAACATCACCACTGATTGAACAGGTTGCATGATGGGGTTTGGGGCGCTATTTAAATGTTGTTTGAAAGGATTATGTTTATGCCACTATGTCACTTGATAAAGACCACTAAGGTCGAAACGTTGTGTTGGCTCAATAAATGAGTTTGGATATTCTAAATCCGTTGTGCCCTATGTTCCTTCTTTCATTAGTCCCAACATCTTGTCACTACCCTAATGGCCATTGTTGTCATGGAAGGAGCAGAGTACCATGTGCCTATACTTGTAGGGGACTACCAATTACTTAGTTACTATGTGTTGAGACCTTCTGGTGACTCAAAACATTACTCCACTCTTTATTACTAGATTAGGCCACTGTTCCCTTTGATGGACGAAGCCGAATTTTGATTTCTCAAAGCTAGGCAAATTTCCTTTAAACCTGGATCTGCTTTTCTGCTTGCTAGAAGTCCTATCGATTTAATCGAGGCAACCCTTCCATAATAAATTTTGCAGGGTGAGTGTAGACCAGGGATATAGCAGTGGGTGATATCCCCATACTAGCAGCCACCCTATTCAGGTGGCAGTTGTGGCGCATCGGGGTGTCCCAATTTACTTACACAGAGTTCGTTCCCCAGGGGTGGTAATTTCCTCCCACTGATTATCTATCTCCTGGATATCTCTGTGAATGTGAGACAATGCATCGGCATCAATGTGCTACTTCCCTGGTCTGTATTTCAGGCTGACATTGTATGTGGCCAATGCAGCTAGCCACCTACTGTATGACCCATGGCATTCATTTAGCCAATGAGAGGATATGTTAGTGGGTTGTTATCCGTATGTACTGCGCATGTTGCTCCTATAGGTAGTCATGTATTTTGTCAACTACTGCCTATTTCAAGACCAGAAATTAAAGCTTGTGCACCGGTTATTCTTTTCTGATAGTGCCAACCCCCCTTGACTCACAAATACTTTGTTCTTTGGTGAATTCCTGATATAACACAGCTCCCAATTCCTCTAAACAGGCATCCACATGTATTACATGGGAATGTTGAGGGTCTGCATACACCAGTACTGGTTCACTAGTGAGACAGGCTTTAATAGCTTTGAAGTCCTCCTCGCACTTCATAGTCCATCTATCTCCAAATGCTCATTCATCTTGAAGTAGTCCTGGCTGGTGGCCCCTGCTGCCATACCACGCGGCGGCGGGTATCCTTTAGTCAGTTAAGCCGAGAGCTGCACTATACTGTAGCCGAAATGTTATTCACGAAGCGTCAATAATATGCATAGAACTCTAAGAAGGATGGTAGCTCTGTCTGCTATCTGTGCCTAGGCCAGGATGTCGTGGTTTCCAATTTAGAGGGATCCATAGCCACCCCGTCTTCAGCCACGATGTGCCCCACATAAGTGACAGATTTCCAGCAAAAGTGACATTTGTCCAGGGACAGTTTTAGTCCGCCCTCACTTAGGGCCTCGTGCAGTAAAGTCAGATTTTATCGCCAGTGTTTTGAACTCGATATTTTTGGCAGCGTTGCTATCACGGTATACAGAATACCTGTGAGAGCAACATTTCCAAACATGGCGAGTTGCCTGGGCCGAGATGATCTGCCCTCCTCAAAGGGCTCACCCGGCTCACCTCGCCATAAATAAAAAATATTTTAACATTTGCATTTTATGACTAGTGTAGATGAGCAGGGGGGCTCCAGAGCAGAACCTTGTTGGTTTCGGGACCGGGGACCCCCTGCTTCCTGAGATACAGGCCCCATTATGGAGTGCCGGTACCGCCTATGCATTCAAATGTCCCAGACCTGAATACAATGCGGTTCTGCTCCGGAGACCCCTGCTCATCTACACTAGTCATAAAATTTAAATGTAACATTTTTTAGTAAGCACCAATACATAACCCACCCCCGACCCCCTCACCCCCCATAAAAACATTTTTTTTTTACACACGATTAATACCACAGGCTGGCGGGGGTCCCCGGGTGGTCCCAACAGGTGTCTGCAGGCCCCACAGTGCACACTGGGGGGTACCCACTGTCACGATGGACACAACTATTATGAACACATTTATATTTTGGGTTTAGATTGAGCATACAAGTTGAGCAAAATAAATTGTGTTTTATTTCCTTGATAGACAGACACACGACAACCTTAGAATACACTTAAGAAAAACACTTACTGAATAGAGAACGGGATAGAATGTCCAGAAATAAAACAAAGCCCCGGATTATTGTCTCTTTACCATGCAGTCCTGTTGCGAGGGGCGCATGCTGTAAATTAAATATCTCTGTGGAAATGGCAAAGTTCGTTCTGGTCCATTGGGGTTCGTTTGGTAACCCCAAGCACTAATCAAATCCTGAAGCAGAGTTCTGTACTTGGTTCCGATGGAAAGATTTTGTTGCGTTCTGAATTCGCTGGTGCTGCTCTTATCCGCTATTAGAAGCGTGATTGAAATCTGCTCACATTGTAGAATGGAAAACGAAAGACAATGGGGATAGCTTGGGCAGCATGGATATAGGGTTTGGGAGCCTATCTCCAACATGCCCACCCAATCCCCCTCGTGGGAATTTTCTCATTCCCCAAATCCCCAACTTGCCCACAGTTTGCAGAGTGGACACTCTAGGGATTTCCTGCTAACACAGTGTCTCTGCGACATTGCTACCTGGCCTGCTTAGCATATGTATACTCCCCTTTCTACCTGGCATCTCCCTGGCGCTGGGGAGGAGGACTCAGGGTGTGAGCTAGCCCAGATGGCTAACAGGATTTCCTATTTAGCAACCATCCCGGCTAATTCACACGGTCTGACTCTGGGGCTTTCATAAGCAACACTTCCTAGACTCACTGGCATTGGCCCAGCAGGTGGTCTATGAAGCTTGCATAGGAAAGTGACCCAGTTCATAGGTGTCAAAACATTTGGTGGCTAGTTGACTATCAAAGGCAGATAGAAAAAAGGCATCCTGCCTGTCCTTTTAAATCTTCAACTAAAATCAACTTTATTAAAAAAATGTGTTCCCCTTATCCCACATTTATAATCTTTATATGTATGTGCTTGGGATGTTACACAGGGGCTGCACACCAAATTTCAGGTTTTTAACCCTTTCTGTTCCCGAGTTATAGCTTTTCCTTGACTGGCAATGCTGGTCTATGGGTTTCTCCCGTCAATTAACTTGCGGTTACGGGATTCCCACACCATTTGACCGTGTTCTCCCGTCAATTGACCTAGTTCCCACGCCAATTGAGCAGCCGCCATTCAAGTTACGCTGACAAACCGGGAGGAAACTACATTGTAGTTGTACATTGAGACTGTGATGGCAGATACAATAGATTTGTTCAAAAAAAGGTTGGACATCTTTTTAGTTGGGAAAGGTATACAGGGATATACCAAATAAGTATACATGGGAATGATGTTGATCCAGGGATTAATCCGATTGCCAATTCTTGGAGTCAGGAAGGAATTAATTTTTCCCCTTAATGGGGTTTTTTGTTTGCCTTCCTCTGGATCAATAAGTATGATATAGGATAAAGTATCTGTGGTCTAAATTTAGCATAGGTTGAACTTGATGGACGAAAGTCTTTTTTCAACCTCATCTACTATGTAACTATGTAACTATGTATCCGAGTACCACTTGAGATTGGAAACCGCAGCCCTTTGATTCAATTGACTCTGCGGTTACGGCTTCCTGTCTCAGTAATGGATACCTATACTTGGCAATGGAACAAAGAGACCGCGCCAATTAACTCATGATTAGCGCTCGCAGCGGCATCTTGTGTCCAAAGTCAAGAATGTCAGTTTACCATTGCATACACTACTGCAGGCACATATAATCCTGCAAAATGGGACAACAAGGGAAAGAGGGAAAATTAACACATGTACAGTGCATGGAAAATTAACCCCTTCATCCCCAATGCGAAATAGGGGTAACCAGCCGAGTACACTGCCTTTATTAATGCACTGGCTTCCCACAATTTTGTTACACCATGGGTGTCTGGGACCTCAGGGTGGTCCCCGCTAGGCTCCGTGGGCCTCCAGGTGGTCCCCGTGGGCCCCACGAGTGGTCCCTGTGGGTATCTGGGGGTCCCCGGGTTGTCCCCACAGGTGTCTGGAGGTCCTCGGGTGGTTACCACGGGAGTCTGGGTCCCTCGGGTGGTTCCCATGGGTGTCTGGGTGCCCTCGGGTGGTCCCTGTTGGTCCCCGCTGGCCTACGGTACCAATCCTGTATGCAAAAAATAAAACATGGCCTATATTTCAATTAATACACACCCCCACCAAAACACATACAGTACTGTAATGGGCAAAATAACTATTATCCAGATATGAATAATTATTTTATTAAAAATTTAAAATCAGAGACAGAACATAAAACACAGACAGAGCTCAGTTTTTAGCACATCCAGTGAAACTCATACACGGTACAGTGCCTACATTCATATGCTTATATATATGTTGTGGTTATTTTGGGGGTTCAATAGGAGCTTGTTGGGGGTCCAGTACAGTACCAGTAATTATTTTATTAAACACATAAATATAGTAAATAAAAAAGGTTCTACTTACCCCAGCCAATATGAAGGGCATCCTCGTCAGCCTTCTACAGGTCCATGTTCTCCGTTGCCAGAAAAAATACATAGCAAAATACAATGAATGGTCCCTAGCCCGTTAATCAACTTAGTGGTTAATAACTGCTAAAGTAATTAAGGGGTTAACCCACCCTGCCCCGATACCCACCCAGGAGGCCTAACCACCCCCCTGGACCCACTATAACCACCCTGTACCCATTGAGTGGCATAGTGGTACATCATACCCATACAGTATAATATAGGCCTGATAAGCCACTATAGCACTCAATGGGCACCCTAATCAAAATACATTAATGCACAAAAGACACAATAATAAAACATTCCAAAACACCTAAACACCCCAATTCAATATATTGAAACACTAGCCAACAAATGTGATTAATACAAGCACTAACCAACACAACAAGGAATTAATTCAACCATTAACCAATAAAGCAATTCATTAATAAAACAACTCAGATAAACAACCATTACCCAACACAAGACATCATTAATTTAAAAAAAAATCGCAAAAATAATTAAAAATAAGGCAACAAATTAGAAACAATTACATCCACATAATAAACACACATAGAAAAAATCACACTCAATACAAAGCAAGCAATTAAAAAAAATTCTTGGCCTAATGTATTGGTCTGTACACTGAAGTGGTATAGATTAATACATTATCAGTCAATGGGTAATGAAAAAATAAATATCCATTCGAAAACTTGTACAAAAATACATTTACATACATTCAATATTTTACTTACTTTTAGAAGCGCTGGGCCTCCGACACATGGGGAATCAAGAAGGCCTGACACTGCATCCGATGCCATCCGCCATGAAGATCCGGATCAGGTACTGATGGTTAACCCCTTCATTGCCTTAGCGGTTAGTCGCTAAGGTAATGAAGTGGGCTGTAAATGCATTTTTCATGCATCTGATTCATGTCGGGGGTTTCCGGTGCTGATATTAATGGATATCAGCTCCGGAGACCCCGACATCAATCCGATGCACCGTCTCACCGCTCATCCGCAGCTTCTCCCCACCTTCTTGCTAACTTTTCATGGCGAGGCGATTTGGAGAGCAAATCTCCATTCTAGAGCAGTGATCAGCTGCGAGAAGCTGATTGGGGCTACTAGAATGCAGCGAGTTTGAGAAGCTGGCGATGAGCGGCAAAAAGTGGCTTATTGCCGAGCGGTCAGTGATTTTTTTGGGGTGGGGGGGGGGAAACAGCGATTTTTGCTCTTATCGCAAGTTTATCGGGGCTTACTGAATCGCTGTAAGCCATTTTGGCGATAAGCTGGCGATAAAGGGCTTATCGCTGCTTACAGCATGAGGCCCTTAATTGGTCCAATACCTTCATCAGGCGGGTTTCCTACAGTACGCTGTATACTTCCAAGTTCTTCCTAAAAACTAGTAGGTCATCCAAATACACTATCACCTCCAGTAAATTCATATCACTCATAACTCATTCCTTCATTCTATGGAAAGTGGCTTGGGCCCTGGACACACTTTGGAGCTCAAATTAATAAAACCCCAATGGGCATACTGTGTGAAGGCAGTATTTTCTTTGTCTTGTTGACACATTGGAATCTCATAGTACCCACTACGTAAGTCGTGGGCCGAGAACCATTTGCTTTCTGTGAGACAGTATAGTGCATGCTTTGATGAGTGTCATGGTATAATGGTCCGGAATAGTACCTTTGTTCAAAGTGCGGTAGTCAATACATATTCTCACAACCCTGCTTTTCTTTATGGACACAACTATAGGGGATGAGTATGAGCTTCAGGATTCTGAGATTATACCTTCCCCAATTAATTCTTGTAGGTGGCATCTCGTATCCTCCACATCACCTGGGGGCCAATCTCTGCGACCTTTCTCTGAACGGAAGGGTATCATGAAGGTGAATCTTGTGTTCCACTCCTTTTGCCCTTCCTACATCCCACTGAATAGTTGAGAAAACTTCAGGCCTTCTAGACATTTTTCACCTTAGATACTTCTTCCAATGTTCTGGAGCAGTACTATCTCAGAAGATAAACATATCTGGGGGTCAACTTTCCCTTGTAGGTCTTGTTCTGCTGAGCTGGCCCTATTACTTCAGGATGAATGGTCAGTGTCTGTCCATGGTTTCTCCTGTCTATTGCCTGGCACCATTTTGCTAGCTGTCCAAAGATATTTGCATTGGTCCCAATTATGGCTCTAATTTCTTCCATACTTTGGACTTCTGGACATATTGCAACCACTGTTAAGGGCCATGACACACAAGTTATCTTCATTGGAAATTCTAGTTTCACTACTACATACCCCAGATATGGGTAGCTGGAATTACTGAGGCCTCACATGACCAGCCCCTCCAGGGGTTGCAACGGCAAATGTTTTAGGTGTCCATCGTTCCACGGTTAAAACATACTGGATACCTGGGACGCACTAACCAAGTGCACCGCATTTCTTTCCATCTATTTTTGCCTTCACTCATGCTGATGTCCGAAGGAGCCCCCTGGGCAAATGGGATATATGATGTTCTCTTGCTGGTGCAGTCCGAACGGCCCTTCAATGGGTTGTGGGGTTATTTCCTGGGTTAGAGCGAGAATGGATAAACTGTTTAATGATCTGGGGTAGATACTCCCTCTTTCGAAAGAAGACAGCGTAGAGCCCTTCTTTGCCACATCTATAACAGAAATCTGGCCCTCCACTTTTCAATCTTGCTTTCTCAGAGGTTCCCTCCCCCAACTAGAGATCGGCTCTCACAGTGGCAGCCACCGTACCTCCCCCTGGTGCTCCTTCTGGATATTCTCACTGGGCACTTCTTCCATTTGCCTGGTGGCCATCAGTTCTGACACCCCTCCAGAGCATTCACCCGCTTTATCAGACCCCTGACACTCCTAATTCAGCCTAATGGGGATTAGGCCTCGAGGTTGGCCCTCTTCTGCAGACCAGGCCTCTGTTTCCTGATCAGTTACTGTCTCCTGATCCCTAAAGCGCTATCTTTCTCATCCATTATTTCTCGTAACAGCTCTGAAAAATTTGGGGCAATCTCTTTTCGCTTTCGGAGTCATAGGTAAAGGGTTATCACATATCTGAAATCAGGATTAATTGTTCTACTCGGTGCGATCAACACGGTTAGTGGTAACACACTTATTCCTCACTACCCTACGTAGGGCCACTTCCAGTCTACGAAAAACTCAGATAGTTTTTCTCCCTCCTACTGACATTCCCTTGAACCGGAAATATAATTATTCCCTACTCTCAGTGGTAACAAACATGTTTTCTAGAGCTCTTAGATACGCGCTAAGTGTGCTGACTCATTTCCCTCCCTAACGGCTCTTACTATGGCTAACTCATTTAGGCTTCCCGCGATCCGGACATTCTTGTCTTCATCTGATCCCCCCCATTCCTACACGATCTACGTGGCCTGTTCTATCCAACTTTCAAAATCATTCTCACTTGAGGGTTTCAGCTTTACACCTGAGAAAATCCGTAATCTCTTATAATAATAATCCCCCTATTGGGATTGTATGGATTTCTCTACTAACTGTTCCATGGTAGTAATGTGTGCCTTGGGGGTAGCGGGGCAATGTCACATATAGTAAGTAGAACATCTCATTATGGAATTTTTCCATGGTTGTCCTCTCTTTATCTAGTCTCAGACCTTGTCTATTATAGTGTTATTTACAACATTGCTAGGTCCAGTTGCTGGGTTACAACCAACAGTGATATCCCACATCTCTTGCCCCTCCCCGTAATTTTGTCAGGCATTTTAGCAGGATCAATATCTTCATCACAAATACATGGTATAGTCTTAGTGAAAAAAAGTGGGAGGAGCGCACAAACCAAATGGAGCAGGAAGGACCCAGAGTACAAAAAAATGAATAAAAGGGCACTTTAATGTGTCATGAGACCCATCCAACGCGTTTCGAACGTCACAGCGTTCTTTATCAAGGATAAATATAGGGGTGTAACACCACCCATTAAATACCTTCTTACCTGCAAGCAAATAGCGCCAAAAACGGCACCGCGATGCATCATGACGCAATAAAGAACGCTGTGACGTTCGAAACGCGTTGGAAGTGCCCTTTTATTCATTTTTTTGTACTCTGGGTCCTTCCTGCTCCATTTGGTTTGTGTGCTCCTCCCACTTTTTCACTTCTGCAATCAACACTGGAAGCTGCTCAACCTGCAAGCCACACCAAGGATATGTGAGTACTTGCATCTACTGAGGGGAACCTGCCAATGAGACTGATTGTGGGTGGGCTTGTACTATCCACCACCGGTCTTCAGGAGGATAGTACCCATTCTGGTTATTATATATCACTATCAATATTGGTTATTACGGATACCTTTGGAAGGTGGTTCTGGCATCATTATACCTTATTGTCCTGGCATTGGAGCGCTTTTGCCAATTTTTCTATCATGGTATAGTCCTAGTCTTAGTATTGTAACATACATTTTTTCTTGTATTTGAGCCCGTCCCCATGGAGGGGCCATTCCCAGTACCCCATTTACACTCACATAATTGGTCATATCTGGGACCGTTAATATTAGTGCTTTGTTACAATCTGGGCCATCCCGCTGCCACACACTTAAAATCACCCCGCTTATTGGTGAGACTCGATCAGGGATGTTTGGTTATGGGGTGCTATAGAGCGAGTGTTCTAGCAACTTCTATAACTTCCCCAGTCAAAGATAGATCATTTAGAAACCTTGTGACCCTTAACAAGGATCACTATATTGATATATAATGTACTATAATGTACATATATGTAACACAGCAACATAACATTCCCCATATATGCTGTGGTCACCCAATCCTAGGTATCTAGGCCTATGTGATTGTGCTGGCACACCATTGGAGCTCATTAATGCAACTACGTGTAGCAAGTCTGTACTTCGCAAAATACCATGGTACCACTCTTAGCTGCAACTGCTGAGGGCTCCCTACAATGGTGCTCGCACACTATGCTGCTCTCCCTCCAGTAAATGTCCAGGGGGACATAGAGGGGTGCCAGGACACATTCGATCCAACCTGACACCATTCAGGCTCATGCAGGCCTCCCTCACATGTGCCCTGCCAACCCTTCTTAACGGCTCCTCTCTCCTTAGTCCCACCTCTTCCACAATCATGGTTCATAGCTGATCCTATGTCCATAATAAGTCACATGTCCATGGCACACTGGAGAGGATCCTGACAGGGGGCAGTATCAGTGTGTGCTTGCATCACACAGGGGGTTACACTTGGAAATTGATTAGACATGCCGGGCAGTCTTTAGAGAGGAATGGCGAAAACTTGATTTATGGATGTTTCTGAAAATGTCAGCCACTGGGAGATAATAGGAACTGAGAGGTAGACTGAAGACTCACCCTGAAATCAGGACCCCATGCATGCTATTTATATACATACTGTATGAGGCACACTGTAGTTCAATGTTTGAAATTAAGTTTGAGGTATTGCATCATGTTTTATACAATTAAAACCATTTTTAATATGTGTATGTTTTATTTAAAACTAGTATTAGTAATGATAAATTATGAGTGTAATAATATTTATAATAGACAACATGTTATAATAAAACATATTTGTTATATAATAAAACATCAGTGCTGAGTAAAAAAAATGTGGTTGATACATACAGTAGCAACTTTATTCAGTTTTAGCATACTTTTTAGTATTTTCTCCAGGTTCAACTTGGCAAATGATTTTGATGCACAAATACTGTACAATTTTTTTAAGTACACACCATTGACATCTATGTATACATCTTGTGCATCCCATTTGTTTGTGCCAATACAGTATATTTTGCTAAAACCTTTTTTATGCTTAAAGTGCACAATACTAAAATTAGTATTAATACATAGATGCACACATGCACAATATAATCTGAAATCCTATAAAGGTGGAGTTCGGACTGCAGCAGAAAACCCAACAACTTGCCCTTATTAAAAATATAACAACAATAGTTAGGCTTTGACCCCATGGCAAACTGGTAAACATCTTCTGGCACTCAATGGGTTTAAGGGGCACATTGCTACTCAGTGCCTCTGTCTAAACAGGGCTCTTATAAATACAATTATAAATAACACATATAGAAACGATCTAAAATCCTTTGAATACAGCATTTGATAGATGCTAAAAAAAAACCTTCAGTGCCATCTATTCCCACTTGACACTGAAAATAAAAGACATATTTTCTCCAATGACAGAAGCTGTCTTCATGCATAGTATCAATCAGAAAATATGGGAACAAGGTGCTGTCTCCAAATTATGTTTTGGGGAAACACTGGAAAAAAAAGTATTCTTAAAACGTCTGTTCCACTTTCTTGATGTCCGCAGATCACCGATTCACAAGATATTTGTAAACATTTTGTAAACAAGTTGATGGTGCAACTTTTTTATTGGGCACAGGAGCAAGCCATGGCCCTACAGGCATTTGTAATGTTTAGCCTAGCCTGTAGAATGCCAGCTCCGCTGCTCCTCAAATGGAGTGGTCTCTGTGTGCTGGGGGACCTGCAGTTCAGGTAAGTGGAATTGCTGCTTTCAAATATTAAACATTCCAACATGTAATAAAACAAATATAACCAATAGGGATTGGTCTGATAGCATTCTCTTCATCCACGTGTTGGTCCCCACCTATCCTGGTCCAACAAACTCTAATAAAGTTCCACCACCATTAAAGGAGGGCACCCCAGGGCCGAAAAATAAATAAATGTTTTTTTTAGTTTCTGAAAACTTCTAAAGGCTTCATTTTGTTTAATTCGTTTTGTGCATGAAATTATTGCTGCAGGTTTTTTTTTGCGCTAAGCCACGGGCACAAATGTAAAAGTTGCATATTGAAAGCTTGCACAAACTACAAAATATATATATTTTAAATAGCAGAGGTTTTTTCCGAACTCAGACATGTCTTTTAAGATTTGAACTTGCGAAGATATATCAAACTTTGGCAAAACATTTGCCCTTCTCTATTACTTACCATGCAACCCTAGAAGCATTACGTAAGGCTTCTTTTGTGCTGTTCTCTCAACTTGTATATCTATAAGTCTCCAAAAATCCCCACTCTTATGGCTCTGCCATTTCACAACATGAGCAAAACAGGTGTCTTTGAAAATGTAGCCTATTGATCCATTAAAATGGAATGACAAAGAGTTATTTCATTATTTCATCATTTGGTTACATAGCATCTTGAATCCACAGATACTGCTAATCTTTGTTGTGCGAAATGCATTATCAGGAAAGACAGTCATTGTTATCTGGCTTACTGTATCTACTGTAGCTCTTTTTTATGCTGACTCTGCGTTAAGCACTGAAATACTGTATCACCATCTCCCCTTGTTGATATTATGCTTGGTTTGCAGCATTTTTTCTATCTGCTCACACAAGGAAGGAGCTTTCGTTTATTATCTATTTTACCCACCAGAGAAAGCATCTTTAAACACAGCATGAAAAACAGTACAATCAAGTAGTATCGATAACTGAGTGACATGTATTACGAATATTTCTGGTCTATTCGGTTTATGTATCAAGGCCAAAATTGTACAATTCTGGGGCAAAACAAACTATATCAAATAAAAAAACTCTATTGAGTTTAATGGTGTTTTTTTGTTTAATAATGCTGCATTTTGCCCCAGAATTTCACCAGTGTTGCCTTGATAATACTGTAGCCTACATTTATTCTGGTTCTCGTTATTCAAAAACTCAAATTGTTTGTTTTTTGTTTTGAAACATGAAAAATGCTTAAACCAAGTATACAATCATCAAAATGTAACCATTTCCTGAGATGGGACTTTTTCTTCTTCCTGCGCTCTTGATTTCTGCTTATGGAACACTTTGCAGAACGGGCACGTCTCAAACAAGGTTTTACAGAAGCCGTCTCAATCCCTGATAGTGAAGCTAACAAGGTAGTTTCAAAATAATTTTTCTGATAAGGATGGTTCATCTAAACCTCAGGACACCTTTCATAAACTTTTAAAAATCAAAAAGAAAGACTTACTGCTTCATGGTGAAACCTTATCTGATTATTACAGGGATACACGTATTCCCAAAGGGTTTAGAATGAAAAATATCCCCACTTTTGACCGCACTAACCCTTATTTCTGCCGCAAAGGATGTGGCATTCTCAATAAATGCTAATTAGACCTTATGATTCTAGTTATTGACCAAGTGGGTAGAGAACTCACCACCTTACTGAACGACATCAGCCCCATTTATCTCTAGCAATACATGTACATGCTTGCTAGATAAACTACATACTCAAGCTAACACATATCAGGATCAGGTGATTGCTTTAAAAAAAATAGAAATGTTAAACGTTGTAGTGGATAGAGTGGAGAGATGGATACAGGGCAAAGGGCACAAGACCCATATACACCAAACAATAGATGATATGGACACAAAGGGGGCATCCAGGCCCTTGCATCCTCTGAAAGTGAGACTGAGTTTAGTGACCTAAGATATGCAAACCAAACTAGTCACTTTATTTACAATCATTCTTTTTTTTTTGGGGGGGGGGGTCACAGCACACAGCACACAGCACACAGCACACAGCACACAGCACACAGGCCACACAGGCACACAGGCACACCGCACCAGCACCACAGCACACACAAGCACAGCACAAGCACACAGCACACAGCACACAGCCACACAGCACACAGCACACAGCACACAGCACACAGCACACAGCACACAGCACACAGCACACAGCACACAGCACACAGCACACAGGCCAAAACCCAATCAATCCAGGCACAAAATGCCACACATGAGACAAGGGGGAAAAAGGTTCATCAAACCAGACAAATTTGCAACACAAAACACAGTAATTTATAACCTCTCAGACACATCTTATCACTAATGGAAATAAGTGCGCTAGAGAAAGGCCTATCCTTTATTCCATCAACTAAACTAGACCCCTTTGAAGTCTACATTAAACTATACGAACGGAAAAAGAGTTATGTAGTTTTCCCTATCAGAGTAAGTGTGAATATGGTACTGATGCTAATAGTTGCGTTTATGTACAAAAAACATACAATATACTTTAGTGTTTAAACTCTCTATTACTTTATGTTATGTAGAGGGACACTAGCTGAGCTAACATGCTCCTCCTGATGTGGCTGAGTGATGAACAGGAGGAGAAGCACAGACCGCCACCTTGAGAAAGGTCCCACTGGGGGACCGAAACGTCGGTTTTTGTGTCTTCTATCAAATATAGAAAATTTATGATTTACTTACCTGCGTGCTGTCCCTTGATGTCGTGTTGCAACCGGTATCGTATGGTCTGTTATTGTTTTATGGGATAAGCACCAAAACGTATTTACTTGCATATGGTGTGCCGGCTGTGCATTGGATTCTATATAATATATATATATATAATATTATATATATAGATATTATATAGATATATATATATATATATATAATATATAAAAAATGATTATTATTATTATTTTGTTTAATTCATAAAAAAAAAATTCTATGTTAAGTTCTTCAGAATAACAAGTACTTAAAAAAATATTTATTGGACAGTAAACAGCAATATAACATGTAAAACTTGACTACAATATGCAACAATCTACTGTAACATACGTAATGTAAAAAAATATTTGAAGCAAAGAAGTATAAAAAAAATGTATTAAACATTAAACGAAAGTATAAAAATTTAATAATAAAACAACAATTATCAACAACAAATTAACAAACATAACTAACCTCCACTAATCCAAAAAATCCATGTGGCCATTGAGGTGTATCTTTTTATTAAGTTTCTACTTTTTGGTCTGTGTACAGTACTGCAATTTGAATACTTTTAAGCTCAATAGTAGCACCTGGAAAGTATATACTGTAGTAATGTAATGAAAGGAGAGTATATCTATTACACTCTGCTCATATTACTCGACCTCTCTGCAGCATTCGACACCGTGGACCACCCTCTTCTCCTTCACATTCTCCATACTCTTGGTATTCGGAACAAAGCTTTATCCTGGATCTCCTCTTACCTCTCCCATCGTACCTTCAGTGTCTCTTTTGCTAACACCTCCTCCTCCTCTATTGATCTCTCTGTGGGGGTACCCCAGGGCTCTGTCCTGGGACCCCTTCTCTTTTCTCTCTACACACTCTCTCTAGGTGACCTAATCACATCTTTTGGGTTTAAATATCACCTCTATGCTGACGACACACAAATTTACCTTTCAACCCCTGACCTTACACCTGCTATACAGACCAAAGTTTCTGAATGCCTCTCTGGAATATCATCCTGGATGGCCATCCGCCGACTGAAACTTAACATGGCAAAAACAGAGCTCCTTATACTACCTCCCAAACCTGGCCCTACTACATCCTTCCACATTGCTATTGGAAATACGATCATTCACCCAGTAGCCCAAGCACGCTGCCTAGGGGTCACACTTGATTCCTCTCTCTCATTCTCCTCTCATATTCAAAACGTTTCTAAAACTTGTCGCTTTTTCCTCCGCAATATCACAAAGATACGCCCTTTCCTCTGTTACTCAACTGCTAAAACTCTGACTCAGGCCCTCATTCTCTCACGTCTCGATTACTGCAACCTCCTGCTGTCCGGCCTTCCTACCTCTCACCTGTCTCCCCTACAATCTATCCTAAACACTGCTGCCAGAATCACTCTACTCTTTCCTAAATCTGTCTCAGCATCTCCCCTGCTGAAATCCCTGTCCTGGCTTCCGATTAAATCGCGTATCTCACACTCAATTCTACTGCTCACTTTTAAAGCTTTACATTCTTCTGCCCCTCATTACATCTCAGCCCTAATTTCTCGCTATGCACCATCACGACTCTTGCGTTCTTCTCAAGGATGTCTTCTTTCTACCCCCTTTGTATCTAAAGCTCTCTCCCGCCTTAAACCTTTCTCACTTTCTGCCCCACACCTCTGGAATGCTCTTCCCCTCAATACCCGACTAGCCCCCTCGCTATCCACCTTTAAGACCCACCTTAAGACACATCTGCTTAAAGAAGCATATGAGTAGCACTGGATAATCATGGACACATGACACAAAGCTTGGCCTCCTGCAGACGCACTTACTAGTATTCCCTCCTACTGTCTCTGTACGTTCTCCCTACCTACCAATTAGATTGTAAGCTCCTCGGAGCAGGGACTCCTTCCTTAATGTTACTTTTACAGTATGTCTGAAGCACTTATTCCCATGATGTGTTATTTATATTTGTTATTTATATGACATGTATTACTACTGTGAAGCGCTATGTACATTTTATGGCGCTATACAAATAAAGACATACATACATACATACATCCACAAACTGGTCAGGAGATTCTTATTAAATCCTTTGCAACTTGTCACACGGCTTTTGTTGTAATTGCACTAAAATGCTCTTGTGAAAAATTATAAATAGGTAAAACTAGAAGAACAATTAAAGAGAGACTGAGCACAAAAGGGATATTCAAATAAATAATCCAGACTCCCCTGAAGCAAGACACTAAAATAGATCAACATAATATTGTGCAATTAATGAGGGGTTAACCCCCCACCCGCTACCCACCCAAGAGGCGTAACAACCCACCCGGGGCAACTACCCCCTTCACCCACGCCCTCTTCCCCCAATAAATATTAAAATACAGTACAGCAACAAATACTATCCAATACACCCATTGATTGCCAGTGTGGTTAAATACAGGGCCGTTGACAGATTTCCAGGGGCCAGGACTACAGTTCTGACTGCCCCCCCCCCCCCCACCGGGGCGCCCCCCCCCCTTTAGGCAGTGTTGCAAGCCCTTTTCACACCTCACAGACCCCCCCATTTCACACCTCGTGGACACCCCTCTTTTTCCCTACCTCTTCCCATGTATTTCTCTCCATCTCATCTCTCACTCAATCCCTGCTCCCCCGCCTCACATGTATTTCTCTCCCCTGCGTCTCACTCTTAATCCTTCTTTTCCTCACTCACCCCCTGTCTCCTCTCACTCTCCCCCCTCCGTCAATTACTACACTCTCACTCAATCCCTCTCCTCACACTCATTCCCTCCCCCTCACACAATTCCCCCACAAAATATATACCAAAAAACCCCACCCTCAACACAAAAAACTTCCCACCCCCAAATACATACAAAAAAATCCCCACCCCCCCAAATATATACAACCGCTCGCCTCCCCAAATATATAAAAACCACCCCAAATACATACACCCCCCCTCCACCTCCCCAATAAATATATAAAAAACAATACAGTACATAGAAAAAAAAAACAAATACATATAAACCCCTGCAATAAATATAAAAAAAAAAAAATAGGAAAAAGAAACAATAGATAGAAAAAAAAACAATACATAGAAAAAAACAATACATAGAAAAAAAACCAATGCATAGAGAAAAAAAAACCAATACATATAATCCAAATACATAGAAAAAAAAACAATACATAGAAATTTGGGGGGTTGGGGGGGGGGGGGGGGGGGGGATCCCCCTCAGAGTTTGTGTGTATTTTTAATAAATTACCTTCCACTAATCCCTGGTGCGCATTTGTGCATTTTATTATCTTTGTATTTCAGGGTGCCCTCCCCCCTTTTTAAGGGGGTTCACCTAGATTTGAGATTTCTGGGAGACGCTTTATGTACATGCTGCAAAGGGATCATCCCACACCATCACACAGCACGAGCGCTGAATATCTGTTTTTTCTACCATCCTTACAGCTGTTAATATTGAGCGTGCTAATGTGCAAAGCCATTATTTTGTGTGTGTCAGTAGTACTGCTTGTACTCACCACCAAAGAGGCAATTCCCATGAGCCCTGGTTTATGACTTTCCAGGCTCAGATGCTCCAGCCCCAAGATTGTTGGGCGCTGTGGTTGGCTTACCACTCTCTCGATGGCCAATTGCACATTCCTTTCTTATGTCCATAGAGGGTGTTCTGCAGGAAACATGCAAGTTGCCTGGGCTCCCCCTGGCTGAGGAGTTTGTTATCCCTACCCTGCTCCATGGGACTGAGGAGAATCCACTGTTGGGGAGTGGCTGGAAGAAAGAACAATGTGTGGCAATCCCGGTATTGTTGGAAGCCAATAGGCACAAAGTGCACTGACATCCTCCTCTTCTGTTGCCTGTGCAGCCTGGATGTTGCAGGGCTCAGTGGTTTTCATGGGGAGGGACCTCTACAGGGGACCCTCCAAGGAATTGATAGAAGGGCCCACTTGATCCCCTTCCCTATATCCACCTCACTACCTGCTTCATTCTCTACTTCAGCACCACCCCCATTACCTGAATAGGGTTAATCCCATACCACAGTGACCAATCTTGGTTTATTGGTTAATGTGTAATGTATTGTACGTTATGTAAGTTTTAATTGTGTATTTTGTTTTTGAAAACAAATGGACAATGTGTTATTAGCCATTTTTGGCACTACTGCTTTTGCCCATATGTATGTATGGTGCTAGATTAGAGGGGGTGTTATGTGGTGATAGTTGCCACAGGGAGGGTGGTTAGGCCTCCTGGGTGGGTGTGGGTGGGGTAACCGCTTAATTACTATAGCGGTTAAACCGCAAAGGTAATTAAGGGGTTAGGGCCAGTTTAGTTTTTTAATTTTAATGTTTCTGCCCATGGGAGAAGGTGGCCTTTATCCTGGCAGGTGTAAATACACTTTAATTACTATATGCTGGCTGGGTAATGTTTTTTTTTAATGGAAAAAATGCGCTATTATCCAAATCTGGAATATAGGGATGTTGCACATTACTGTACTGCATGTGTTGAGGGGTTGTTATGGATAGAAGGTGGGTGTTGTAGGGTGCCCATTCATGCTATTGGGATTATCTATTCTCCCATTAAGGGCATAGGTAACCAGGGCGGCTGACAGTGGGGGACACGCGAGACAAGTGTCTCGGGCCCGCTGGCTGCGGGGCCTGGCGGCTGGACAAAACATTAGGCCCGATCTCTGTGCTGCCAGGCTGTGGCTCTCCCCCCAAATTGTGGCCCTCCCAATCACTATGGTCCCACGCCGGGCCCTCTGACGTCACATGCCGCCAGGATGTCTCTTTGCGCACCAAAAGTAAGCTGGGCTACGCTTCTGGCACGAGGGAGGCCGGCGCTGACGTCAGAAACTCGGCGTGGGACAGAGTGAGGGAAAGGCCTGCAGCTTGGGGAGAGCTGGGTTCCTCCGACACGAGAGTCGGGCCTAACTGTTTAGTCCGGCCTCCCCAGCCAGTGGGCTGACACCAGTGACCAGCAGCAAGTTAAGGGTTTATTGTATTGGGTTTTTCCAATACATATAATCCAAATACATAGAAAAAAAAACAATACATAGAAAGAAAAACCCAATACATATAAACCCTTACCTTGCTGCTGGTCACTGGTGTCAGCCCACTGGCTGCGGGAGGCCGGACTAAACAGTTAGGCCCGACCTCTCGTGTCGGAGGAACCCAGCTCTCCCCAAGCTGCAGGCCTTTCCCTCACTCTGTCCCACGCCGAGTTTCTGACGTCAGCGCCGGGCCTCCCTCGTGCCAGAAGCGTAGCCCAGCTTACTTTTGGTGCGCAAAGAGACATCCTGGCGCATGCTGACGTCAGAGGGCCCGGCGTGGGACAATAGTGATTAGGGAGGCCACAATTTGGGGAGAGCCACAGCCTGGCAGCCACGAGAGATCGGGCCTAACTGTTTTGTCCAGCCGCCAGGCCCCCTGCAGCCAGCGGGCCCGAGACACTTGTCTCGGCTGTCCCCCACTGTCAGCCGCCCTGGTTACCTATGCCCTTAATGGGAGAATAGATAATCCCAATAGCAATGAATGGGCACCCTACAACCCACCCCTTCTATCCATAACAACCCCCCTCAACACATGCAGTACAGTAATGTGCAACATCCCTATTATCCAGATTTGGATAATAGCGCATTTTTTCCATTAAAAATAAAACATTACCCAGCCAGCATATAGTAAATTAAAGTTGTATTTACACCTGCCAGGATAAAGGCCACCCTCGTCCTCCATGGGCAGAAACATTAAAATTAAAAAACTAACTACTGGCCCTAACCCCTTAATTACCTTTGCGGTTATTAACCGCTATAGTAATTAAGCGGTTACCCCACCCACTACCCACCCAGGAGGCCTAACCACCCTCCCTGGGGCAACTATCCACCATACCACGCCCCCTCTAATCCTAGCACCATACATACATATGGGCAAAAGCAGTAGTTGCCAAAAATGGCTAATAACACATTTGTCCATTTGTTTTCAAAACAAAATACACAATTAAATAACATTTACATAACAGTACAATACATTACACATTAACCAATAAAACCAATGATTGTCACTGTGGTATGGGATTAACCCTCATTCAGGATAATGGGGGTGGTGCTGAAGTAGAGAATGAAGCAGGTAGTGAGGTGGATATAGGGAAGGGGATCAAGTGGGCCCTTCTATCAATTCCTTGGAGGGTCCCACTGTAGAGGTCCCTCCCCATGAAACCACTGAGCCCTGCAACATCCAGGCTGCACAGGCAACAGAAGAGGAGGATGTCAGTGCACTTTGTGCCTCATTGGCTTCCAACAATACCGGGGATGCCACACCCTCTGCTGTTCTTCTTCCAGCCACTCCCCAACAGTGGATTCTCCTCAGTCCCATGGAGCAGGGTAGGGATAACAAACTCCTCAGCCAGGGGGAGCCCAGGCAACTTGCATGTTTCCTGCAGAACACCCTCTATGGACATAAAGAAAGGAATGTGCAATTGGCCATCGAGAAGTGGTAAGCCAACCACAGCGCCAACAATTCTTGGGGCTTGGAGCATCTCTGAGCCTGGAAAGTCATAAACCAGGGCTCATGAGGAATTGCCTCTTTGGCTGGTACAAGCAGTACTACTGACACACAAAAATAATGGCTTTGCACATTAGCACGCTCAATATTAACAGCTGTAAGGATGGTAGAAAAAACAGGATATTCAGCGCTCGTGCTGTGTGATGGTGTGGATGATCCCTTTGCAGCATGTACATAAAGCGTCTCCCCAGAAACTCTCAAATCTAGGTGAACCCCCCTTAAAAAGGGGGGAGGGCACCCTGAAATACAAGATAATAAAAAATGCACAAATGCGCACCAGGGATTAGTGGAAGGTAATTTATTAAAAATACACACAAACTCTGAGGGGATCCAACCCCACCTCAGAACAGCTGTGCAGCTTAGGGTTTAGTCACCATCAGGTGTTCTCCTGGGTAGTACTTAGCCGTCCAGCTGCACAGCTGTTCTGAGGTGGGGTTGGATCCCCTCAGAGTTTGTGTGTGTTTCCCTGAAGCTGTAAGGATGGTGTCTGCAGGTTCCAGCTACTCTCCTATTTTCTAAAGGTAGGGTTCTCTGTGAGTTTCCTGCAGGAGACACATATCACTCTGGAGACTGAAGCCTGCTGTCACCTGGAGTGGCGAGGCAGGGTCTTCTTCAGCCCCCTCTCCATCATCTCTGGATTACACTTTTAACCTAGTTAACGTGTATGTTCCCACAGGTGGGCCCGAGAGTGTGAGGTTCTTTGTCAGGCTGTCGACTTACCCTCAAGGTTCTGGACCGAGTCAGGACAGAGTCATACCTCCTCTCTTTGTCGGCCTTGCAGGACCTCAATGCCCACTTCTCCTTAGTCGATGTCTGGCGGGAACTACATCAAGGAGAATCAGATACTTACACATATGTTACAGTGTTACATGGTCTGGTGTCCCACTCGCGGATCGACCAGCTTTATATATCTAGAAACCTCATGTTGCGAGCCCGGTCCAGTGCCATTAGGTTGGTGCCGTTAACGGACCACAATGTGATTCAATGATTGTGGCGCTGATGCCATCAGCGCCCATGGCTACCTATTGGCACTTCAACAATTACTTGTTGACGGACCAGGGCTTTACAACGTCGGTCCCGGAGTTCTGGGTGACCTAGCGAGTTTGCAAGGGTGACTTTGCCACTTTGAGTCAGTGGTGAGACTTGGGCAAGGTGCCCTTGCGCCTTTTGTGTCAGGAGTATGCCAAAGGTGCAAGCAGGCAGCATGTTGCTCAAAGCACTCCGGGGGGGGGAGGTGCTTAATATTGAGAAGCGACTGCTTCATAGAGAGGAAAAGCATCAGGCTCAGGGGGCGTTCTTGCGATTCCACCAACATTTCTTTGGGAGTGGATCAGGGTCACGCCTCTTCTACACATCTGAGAAAAAGAGGGGAACACTTCTGATGGATCTGAGAGCATACTGGAATATGGCCGGAGGTTTTATTGTTTCTTCTAGTTTACCTATTTATTCCAACGTGTTCTCCTCCAGATCCCATCATCCGTGCCTGCTGGTGCTATGGGAGGGACTTCCCATGGTCAGCAAGGGCAACAGAGAGAGGGTGGGATACGCCTTTTTCTCTTGCTGAGCTCTCTGACGCCACCACCATCTCATGCCTACGGTAAATCTCTCGGGCTGAGATTGCCCTCAAGGCCAGTGAAATGCACCTTTCTTGTAGACTGTCTGCTAACTTTCTTCCCAAGAAAGGGATCTCCGCCAAATAAAAACTGGCGACCGGTCTCGCTCCTATGCATGCATCTGCTGGGGCTCAAGTCCATGCAGGTAGAGGGATTCACCCCAACCAGTCCTATAAAAGGATTTGCTGCACTAGTCTTGCAGGACGGTCTGTCTCTCGCTTTTCCCTCCCTAGTCAAGAGAAGCATTAGACAGGGTGGATAACCGATACCTCATGCCAGTCTGCATGTGGTACAGTTTTGCCCACGTTTCGTGGCTGTCCTAAAAACTGCTGTATGCCTCTTTTGATTAAGATCAATTAGTTTCTGACCGCACCCATGGCATTTGGTAGAAGAGTCAAGTCAGTTCCCCTTGTTTGGTAAACTCTATGTGCTAGCCATTAAGCCCTTTTTTGTCTTAGAGAACCAGACATACGGGGTAGTCCTTTCAGCCTGCACTGAGGACCTACTCCTCATGGCCCAGGACTGGTTGATCTGGAGGGGCACAAGCATGCAAGAGGTATATACTGTGCCTCTTCAGCTCAGTCCAAAATGATCAGGCCTTTAGAGGGTCCATACACGTAGACTCCTTACCTCCACACGTTCCATAAAATCTCATGGAAGGCAGATGCAATCAAGTATCTGGGAGGCTACCTATCCACTGCGGAGCACCCAGTCCAAGAGAATTGGACAGAGCTTGAGATATGTGTCCTCGCTTTCTGGATCGTGGAAGGGTCTTGCGAGATGCTTCCCTCAGGGGGAAGGACTCTGGTGCATCAACCTGCTGGTGGCTCTTAGCTGTGGCACACATCGATCACCCGAGTCCGACCCCTGAATTCATCACCATAATCCAGAGGAAGTTGCTGGACTTCTCTTATGGGAAAGCATTGGGTCTCTGGCGGTGTTACTTGCCTTCCTCTGGAGAGGGTTGGTAGGGAGTATGTGGGTGCATCCTCCAGTGCACACCTTCTGCCTCAATACCTGCAGAGATTCTGTACGCATCCCTCTCCAGTGGTGCCAGCTGGCATCAGCTTCCTTATCAGCTGCACAATAAGGGGTATGAAGGTACGTTTCTTTCAAGCCTGAGGGATTTGGAAGAGAACTCTCAGTGTTGCCAGCATACTACCAGGAAAACCTCAAGGCCTGGAGCATGGTCCGTGTCAGAAGTGGCTTTTGGGAGACCAAGCCCCTGCTGTATAATCAGTGAGGGGTGCACGGATGTTGAGTCCCCCAGCATAATTCACGCTTTTGCAAAGCACGGATGACTGAGTCAGGGATCTCATGGACTACAGACAGTCAGAATGGGTGGACCATGAGTGTGATCATGCGCCTCATGGACTAACACCACCCAAGAGTTCTGCGCCGTTTGCTTCGGGAGAGATGGATGCCATGGGCCATGATTCAATGCACCTTTGGAGGGGTTATGCAGACCGACGCACAATTGGTCAGTCAAGTCTCCAGAGAGTCCATCGTATCTGGAGATATTAAAACTCGTCTAGGAGTTAAAGGTTACTAAATTGAGTAATAAATGCTGGGATTTGATTTTGTCTCTTCAAATTGATTAATTTATACTTGCACACATCCCCCACATGAGTTGTCATACACCCTGTTGCCTAGTAACCTTATTTCAAGGTGTTTTAATCAGTGTAGCAATTAGGCAAAGTAAGGGTGTTTCTCTGAGGGGGCTGGTTTATTCAATCAGTTGCCGCCTATATATACGCGTGGATGACGCTGTACGTGACCTCCTGACGAAGTACTTGTAAGTAGAAATTCATTATGGAATTTTTCCATGGTTTCCTCTCTTTATCTAGTCTCAGACTTGTCTATTATAGTGTTATTTACACCACATTGCTAGGTCCAGTGGTGGGTTACAACCAAACAGTGAGTATCCCACATCTCCTTGCCCTCCCCGTAAATTTTGTCAGCATTTTAGCAGGCTCAATATCTTCATCACAAAATACTGGATAGTTATGTGAAAAAAAAGTGGGAGGAGCAGCACAAACCAAATGGAGCAGGAAGGACCCAGAGTACAAAAAAATGAATAAAAAAGGGCCACTTTTAAGTGTGTAATGAGACCCATCCAACGCGTTCTCGAAGTCACAGCGTTCTTATCAGGAACTAATAGGGGTTGTAACACCACCATTAATACCTTCTACCTGCAAGAAAATTAGACGCCAAAAACGGCAACCGCGATTGCATCATGACGATAATAAGAACGCTTGTGAGTTCGAAACGTTTGGAAGTGCCCTTTTATTCATTTTTTTGTACTCTTGGGTCCTTCCTGCTCATTTGGTTGTGTCTCCGAGCTACCAACTTTTTTCACTTCTGCAATCAACACTGGAAAGCTTGCTCAACCTGCAAGCCACACAAGGATATGGAGTATTGCATCACTGAGGAGGAACATTGCCAATAGACTGATTGTGGGTGGCCTGTGTCATCTATCCACCACCGGTCTTCCAGGGGATAGACCATTTGGTTATGATATATCTATCAATATTGGTTCTACGGAACTTGGAAGGTGGTTTGGCATCATTATCACTTATTGTCCTGGCATGGGAGCGCTTTGACCCAATTTTCTATTCATGGTATCGTCCTAGTCTATTATTGTAACATGAACATTTTTTCTTGTATTTGAGCCGCGCCCCATGGAGGGGCCATTCCCGTACCCCATTACACTCACTAATTGGTCTATCATGGGACGTTATATTAGTGCTTGTTTACAATTCTGGGGCATTCCCGCTGCCACACACTTAAAATCACCCCGTCGTATTGGTGAGATCGATCAGGGATGTTTGGTTATGGGTGCTATAGAGACGAGTGTTTTCTAGACAACTTCTATAACTTACCAGTCAAAAAGACTAGATCATTTAGAACCATTGTGAACCTTAACAAGGATCACTAATGATATAAATGTACCTATTAATGTACATAATGTAACACAGCAACATAAAATCCCATATATGCTGGTGGTCACCCAATCCTAGGTTCTAGGCTATGTGATGTGCTGGCACACATTGGAGCTCATTATGCAACTACGTGTAGCAAGTCTGATACTTCGCAAAATACAAGGACCACTCTAGCTGCAATGCTGAGGGTAACCTACAAATGGGCTCGCACACTATGCTGCTTCTCCCTACCAGTTAAATGTCCAGGGGGACATAGAGGGTGCCAGGGACACATTCGATCCAACCTGACACATTCAGGCTCATGCAGGCCCTCCCTCAATGGCCCTGCAACCCTTCTAACGGCTCTGTCTCGCCTTAGTCCCACCTCTTCCACAATCATGGGTCAAGTGATCCTAGTCCATAATAGTTACACATGTCCATGGCACACTGAGAGGACCTGACAGGGGGCAGTATCACGTGTGTTGCTTGCTCACAAGGGGGGTACACTTGGAAATGATTAGACATGCCGGGCAAGTCTTTAGAGAGAATGGAGGAAAACTTGATTTATGGATGTGCTGAAAATTGTCACGCCACTGGGAGATAATAGGGACTGAGAGGTAGACTGAAGACTACTGAAATCAGGACCCAGATGCTATTTATATACATACTGTATGAGGCACCACGGTAGTTCAAGTGTGAAAGTAAGTTTGAGGATTTGCATCTTGTTTATACAATTCAAAACCATTTTAATATGTGTAGGTTTTATTTAAAACATAGTATTAGTAATGATAAATTATGAGTGTAATAATATTTATAATAGACAAACATGTTATATAAACACATTTGTGTTATATAATAAAACAATCAGTGCTGAGTAAAAAAATGTGGTGATACAATACAGTAGCAATTATTCAGTTTAGGCATACTTTTTAGTATTTCTCCAGGTTCAACTTGGCAAATGATTTTGTGCCAAAATACTGTAAATTTTTTTAAGTACACACCATGGACATCTTTGATTACATCTTGTGCATCCCATTGTTCGTGCCATACCAGTTATTATTTGCTCTAAAACCATTTTTTATTGCTTAAAGTGACAATACTAAAAAATTAGTATTAATTACAATAGTGAACATCAACAATATAATCTGAAAAATAGTAAAGGTTGGAGTTCGGACTGCAGCAGAAAACCCAAACAACTGCTTGTTAATTAAAAAAATACAACAATAGTTGGTTGACACCATGGCAAAACTGGTAAACATCTTCTGGCGAACTCAAATGGGTTTTTAGGGGCACATTGATTATCAGTTGATCTGTGCTAAACAGGGCGGCTCTTAATAAATACAATATAAAATAACACATATTAGAAACGATCTAAAATCCTTTGAATACAGCATTTTGATAGATGTAAAAAAAAACCTTCAGTGCACTATTATTCCCCACTTGATCACTGAAAATAAAGACATAAGTTTCTCCAATGACAGAAGGTCTTTCTGCATAGTATCAATCAGAAAATATGGGAACAAGGGCTGTCTCCAAATTATGTTTTGGGGACGGGAAACACTGGAAAACAAAGTATTTTAAAAGTCTGTTCACTTTTTGATGTACCGAAGAATCAACTCGATTCACACGATATTTGTAAACATTTTGTAAACAAGTTGATGGTGCAACTTTTTTATTGGGCACAGGAGCAAAGCCATGGCACTACAGGCATTTGTATGTTTGCGCCTAGCCTGTAGATGCCAGCTCCGATGGCTCCTCAAATGGGGGTAATGTGGTTCTTGTGTGGGTCTGGGGACCTGCAGTTTCAGGTAAGTGGAATTGCTGCTGTCAAATATAAATTCCAACATGTAATAAAACAAATATAACCAATAGGGATGGTCTTAAGCATCTGTCTTCATCCAGTGTTGGTCCACAACCTATCCTGGTCCAACAAACTCTAATAAAGTTCACACCACCATTAAGGAGGGCACCCCAGGGCCGGAAAAATAAAAATAAATGTTTTTTTTAGTTTCTGAAAACTTCTAAAGGCTTCATTGTTTAATTCGTTTTGTGCATTGAAATTATTGCGCAGGTTTTTTTTTGGCTAAGACACGGGCACAAATGTAAAAGTTGCATATTGAAAGCTTGCACAAACTACAAAATATATATATATTTTAAATAGCAGAGGTTTTTCCGAACTCAGACATGTTTTTAAGATTTGGAACTTGCGAAGATATATCAAACTTTGCAAAACATTGCCCTTCTTCTATTACTTACCATGCAACCCTAGAAGCATTACGTAAGGCTTCTTTTGTGTGTTCTATCACCTTGTATATTCTATAGTCTCCAAAAATCCACACTCTTATGGCTCTGCCATTTCACAACATGAGCAAAACAGGTGTCTTTGAAAATGTAGCCTATGGATCCATTAAAATGGAATGACAAAGAGTTATTTCATTATTTCATCATTTGTTACATAGCATCTTGAATCCACAGATACTGCTAATCTTTGTTGCGCGAAATGCATTATCAGGAAAGACAGTCATTGTTTATCTGGCTTACTGTATTACTGTAGCTCTTTTTATGCTGACTCTGCGTTAAGCACTGAAATACTGTATCACCATCTCCCTGTTGATTTATGCTTGGTTTGCAGCATTTTTTCTATTGCTCACACAAGGAAGGAGCCTTTCGTGTTATTATCTATTTTACCCACCAGAGAAAGCATTCTTTTAAACACAAAGCATAAAAACAGTACAATCAAAGTAGTACGATAACTGAGTGACATGTATTAAGAATATTTCTGGTCTATTCGGTTTATGTATCAAGGCCAAATTGTACAATTCTGGGGCAAAACAAACTATATCAAATAAAAAAACTCTATTGAGTTTAATGGTGTTTTTTTGTTTAATAATGCTGCATTTTGCCCCAGAATTTCACCAGTGTTGCCTTGATAATAATGTAGCAATACATTATTTGGTTTCGTTATTCAAAAATCAAATTGTTTGTTTTTGTTTTTGAAACATGAAAAATGCTTTTAAAACAAGTATACAATCATCAAAATGTAACCATTCCTGAGATGGGACTTTTTCTTCTTCCTGCGCTCTTGATTTGCTGATGGAACATTTGCAGCGGGCAGTCTCAAAACAAGGGTTTTACAGAAGCCGTCTCAATCCATGATAGTGAAGCTAACAAGGTAGTTTCAAAATAATTTTTCTGATAAGGATGGTTCATTAAACCTCAGGACACCTTTCATAAACTTTTAAAATCAAAAAGAAAGACTACTGCTTCATGGTGAAAACTTATCGATATTACAGGGAACACGTATTCCCAAAGGGTTTTAGAATGAAAATATCCCCACTTTTGACCGCAACTAACCCTTATTTTCTGCCGCAAAGGATGTGCATTTCAATAAATGCTAATAGACTTATGATTCTAGTTATTGACCAAAGTGGGTAGAGAAGTCACACATTACTGAACGACATCAGCCCCATTTATCTCTAGCAATACATGTAAATGCTTGCTAGATAAAACACAATCAAAGCTAACACAATCAGGATCAGGTGATTGCTTTAAAAAAAATGAAGAATGGTAAAGTGTTGTGTAGTGGATAGAGTGGAGAGATGGATACAGGGCAAAGGGCACAAGACCCATATACACCAAACATAGATGATATGGACACAAAGGGGGCATCCAGGCCCTTGCATCTCTGAAAGTGAGCGATGGTTTAGTGACCTAAGATAGCAACCAAACTAAGTCACTGATTTAAATCATTCTTTTTTTTTTGTGGGGGGGGGGTCAACCAGCACACAGCACACAGCACACAGACACACAGCACACAGCACACAGCACACACACACAGCACACAGCACACAGCACACAGCACCACAAGCACACAGCCACAGCACACAGCACACGCAACAGCACACAGCACACAGCACCAGCCCAACGCACACAGCACCACAAGCACACAGCACACAGCAACAGCACACAGCACACAGCACACAGCACACAGCACACAGCACACAAGCACACAGCACACAGCACACAGGCCAAAACCCAATCAATCCAGGCACAAAATGCACAATGAGACAAGGGGGGAAAAAGGTCATCAAAACCAGACAAATTGGCAACACAAAACCACAGTAATTTATAACCTCTCAGACACATCTTATCACTAATGGAAATAAGTCGCTAGAGAAAGGCTATCCTTATCCATCAACTAAACTAGACCCCTTTGAAGTCTACATTAAACTATACGAACGGGAAAAAAGAGTTATGTAGTTTTCCCTATCAGAGGTAAGTGTGTAATATGGTACTGATGCAATAGTTGCGTTTATGTACAAAAAACATACAATATACTTTAGTGTTTAAACTCTCTATTAATTTATGTTATGTAGAGGGAAACTAGCTGAGCAACATGCTCCTCTGATGTGGCTGAGTGATGAAACAGGAGGAGAAGCACAGACCGCCACCTTGAGAAAGGTCCCACTGGGGGACCGAAACGTCGGTTTTTGTGTCTTCTATCAAATATAGAAAATTTATGATTTACTTACCTGGTGCTTCCCTTGAGTGTGTTGCAACCGGTATCGTATGGTCTGTTATTGTTTTATGGGATAAGCACCAAAACGTATTTACTTGCATTGGTGCCTGTGCGGTGTGCATTGGATTATATATATATATATATATATAATATATATATATATATATATATATATATATTATATATATATATATATATATAATATAAAAAAATTATTATTATTATATATTTGTTTAATTCATAACAAAAAAAATTTATGTTAAGTTCTCAGAATAAAAAAGTACTTAAAAAATATTATGGACAGTTAAACAGCAATATAACATGTAAAACTTGACTACAATATGCACAATTACGTAACATACGTAAGTAAAAAAAATATTTGAAGCAAAGAAGTATAAAAAAAATGTATTAAACATTAAACGAAAGTATAAAAATTAATAATAAAAACAACAAATATCAACAACAAATTAACAAACATAACTAAACCTCCACTAATCCAAAAAATCCATGTGGCCATTGAGGGTATCTTTTATTAAGCTTTATACTTTTTGGTCTGGTACAGTATGCAATTTGAATATTTTAAGCTCAATAGTAGCACCTGGAAAGTTATAATGTAGTAATGTAATGAAAGGAGAGTTATCTAATTACACTCTGCTCATATTACCGACCTCTCTGCAGCATTCGAACACGTGGACACCCTCTTCTTCCTTCAAATTCTCCATACTTGGTATTCGGAACAAAGCTTATCCTGGATCTCTTTACCCTCTCCCATCGTACCTTCAGTGTCTTCTTTTGCTAACACTCCTCTCCTCTATTGATCTCTCTGTGGGGGTACCCAGGGCTCTCTCTGGGACCCCTCTCTTTTCTCTCTACACACTCTCTCTAGGTGACCTAATCACATCTTTTGGGTTTAAAGATCACCTTCTATGCTGACGACACACAAATTTACCTTTCAACCCCTGAAGTACAACTGCTATACAGACCAAAAGTTTCTGAATGCCTCTCTGGAATATCATCCTGGATGGCCATCCGCCGACTGAAATTAATGGCAAAAACAGAGTCCTTATACTACCTCCCAAACCTGGCCCTACTACATCCTTCCACATTGCTATTGGAATACGATCATTCACCCAGTAGCCCAAGCACGCTGCCTAGGGTCACATGATTCCTTCTCTCATTCTCCTTCATATTCAAAACGTTTTAAAACTTGTCGCTGTTTCCTCCGCAATATCACAAAGATCGCCCTTTCTCTGTTACTCAACTGCTAAAACTCTGACTCAGGCCCTCATTCTCTCACGTCTCGATTAATGCAACCTCCTGCTGGTCCGGCCTTCCTACCTCTAACCTGTCTCCCCAACAATCTCTCCTAAACAACTGCTGCCAGAATCACTCTACTCTTTCATAAATCTGTTCAGCATCTCCCTGCTGAAATCCCTGTCTGGCTTCCGATAAATCGCGTATCTCACACTCAATTCTACTGCTCACTTTTAAAGCTTTACATTCTCTGCCCCTCATTAACATCTCAGCCCTAATTCTCGCTATGCACCATCACGACTCTTGCGTTCTTTCAAGGATGTCTTTTTCTACCCCTTTGTATCTAAAGCTTCTCCGCCTTAAACCTTCTCACTTTCTGCCCCACACCTCTGGAATGCTCTTCCCCTCAATACCCGACCTAGCCCCCTCGCTATCCACCTTTAAGACCACCTTAAGAAACACTGCGTTTAAAGAAGCATATGAGTAGCACTGGATAATCATGGGACACATGACACACAAAGCTTGGCCTCTGCAGACGCACTTACTAGTATTCCCTCCTAATGTCTCTGTACGTTCTCCCTACCTACCAATTAGATTGTAAGCTCCTGGAAGCGGGACTCCTCCTGTAAGTACTTTTACAGATGTCTGAAGCACTTATTCCCATGATGTGTTATTTAATTGTTATTTATATGACATGTATTACTACTGTGAAGCGCTATGACATTTTATGGCGCTATACAAATAAAGGAATACATACATACATACATCACAAAGGTCAGGAGATTCTAATTAAATCCTTTGCAACTGGTCACACGGCTTTTGTGTAATTGCAACTAAAATGCTCTTGTGAAAAATTATAAATAGGTAAAACTAGAAGAACAATTAAAGAGACTGGGAGCACAAAAGGGATATTCAATAAATAATCCAGGACTTCCCCTGAAGCAAGACACTAAAATAGATCCACATAATTTGTGCAATTAATGAGGGGGTTAACCCCCCACCCCTACCCACCCAAGAGGCCGTAACAACCCACCCGGGGCAACCTACCCCCTTCACCACGCCTCTTCACCCCCATAAATATATTAAAATACAGTACAGCAAAACAAAAATATCCAAACACCATTGATGCCAGTGTGGTTAAATACAGGGCCGTTGACAGTTCCAGGGGCAGGACTACAGTTGCTGACTGCCCCCCCCCCCACCCTCCCACGGGGCGACCCCCCCCCACACCTGGCCCCCCTAGTGTTGCAAGCCCTTTTCAACCTCACAGACCCCCCATTTCACACCTGGGGACCACCCCTTTTTTCACCTACTCTTCCTGTGGGATTTCTCTCTATTCATTCTCACGCAATCCCTAGCCCCACGCCTCACAGGATTTATCGCCCTGGGTCTCCAAATCCTGCCTGCACTCACCCCGCGCTCTACGCGCCCCCCCGGGCAAGGACACGAGCACGCAATGCCCGCCGCACACGACGCCCCCCGCACACAAGGCCCCCACAAAATAGATACCAAAAAAACCAACCCTGCAACACAAAAAAAACCACCCCAAGACATACAAAAAAACCCCACCCCCCCAATATTACACCCGCGCCTACCCCAAATATAAAAAACCACCACCCAAATACATACACCCCCCCCACCTCCCAATAAATATATAAAAAAAAATACAGTAATAGAAAAAAAAAACAATACATATAACCCCTGCAATAAATATAAAAAAAAAAAAATAGAGGAAAAAGAAACAATAGATAGAAAAAAAAAACAATAATAGAAAAAAACAATACATAGAAAAAAACCCCAATGATAGAGAAAAAAAAACCAATACATATAATCCAAATACATAGAAAAAAAAAAAACATACATAGAAAAAAACAATATACAGTTAGAAAAAAAACCAATACATATAACAATACATAGAAAAAAAAAAAAAAAAAAACAATACATAGAAAGAAAAACCCAATACAATAAACCCTTACTTGCTGATGGTCACTGGTGTCAGCCACTGGTGCGGGAGCGGATAAAACAGTTAGGCCCGACCTCACGTGTCGGGAGGAACCAGCTCTCCCCAAGCTGCAGGCTTTCCCTCACTCTGTCCACGCCGAGTTTTGTCTGACGTCAGCGCCGGGCCTCCCTCGTGCAGAAGCGATAGCCACAGCTACTTTTGGTGCGCAAAAAGAGACATCCTGGCGCATGCTGACGTCAGAGGGCCCGGCGTGGGACAATAGTGATTAGGGAGGGCACAATTTGGGGAGAGCCACAGCCTGCAGCACGAGGAGATCCGGGCTAATGTTTGTCAGCCGCCAGGCCCCCTGCAGCCAGCGGGCCGAGACACTGTCTCGGCTGTCCCCCACTGTCAGCCGGCCCTGGTTACCTATGCCCTTATGGAGAATAGATAATCCCAATAGCAATGTAAGGGCACCCTACAACCCACCCTTCTATCCAAACAACCCCCTCAACACATGCGTACAGTAATGGCAAACATCCCTATTATCAGATTGGATAATAGCGCATTTTTTCCATTAAAATAAAAATTACCCAGGCAAGCATATAGTAATTAAAGTGTTTACACTGCCAGGATAAAAGGCCACCTCGTCCTCATGGGCAGAAACATTAAAATTAAAAAAACTAACTACTGGCCCTAACACCCTTATTACCTTTGCGGTTATTAACCGCTATAGTAATTAAGTGGTTACCCCAACCACTACACACCAGGAGGCCTAACCACCCTCCTGGGCAACTATCCACCATACCACGCCCCCTCTAATCTAGCACCATACATACATATGGGCAAAAGCAGTAGTGCCAAAAAGGGCTAATAACACATTTGTCCATTTGTTTTCAAAACAAAAATACAATTAAATAAACATTTACATAACAGTACAATACATTACACATTAAACAAGTAAAACCAATGATTGGTCACTGTGGTATGGGATAACCCTCATTCAGGATAATGGGGGTGGTGCTGAAGTAGAGAATGAAGCAGGTAGTGAGGTGGATATAGGAAGGGATCAAGTGGGCCTTCTATTTCCAATTCCTGGAGGGTCCCACTGTAGAGGTCCCTCCAATGAAACCACTGAGCCTGAAATCCAGGCTGCACAGGAAAAGAAGAGGAGGATGTTCAGTGCACTTTGTGCCTCATTGGCTCAAACAAATACGGGGATGCCACACCCCTATGCTGTCTTCTTCCAGCCACTCCCCAACAGTGATTCTCCTCAGTACCATGGAGCAGGTGGTAGGGATAACAAACTCCTCAGCCAGGGGGAGCCCAGGCAAACTGCATGTTTCCTGCAGAACACCCTCTATGGACATAAGAAAGGAATGTGCAAATGGACATCGAGAAGTGTAAGCCAACCACAGCGCCAACAATTCTTGGGGTGGAGCATCTCTAGCATGGAGGAAGTCATAAACCAGGCTCAGAGGAATTGCCTATTTGGCTGCGTACAGCAGTACTACTGAACACAAAAACTAATGGCTTTTGCACATTAGCACGCTCAATATAACAGCTGTAAGGATGGTTAGAAAAAACAGTGTATTCAGCGCTCGTGCTGTGTGATGGTGTGGATGACTCCTTTGCAGAATTGTACTTTAAAGCGTCTACCCAGAAAACTCTCAATCTAGGTGAACCCCCCTTAAAAAGGGGGGAGGGCACCCTGAAATACAAAGATAATTAAAAAATGCAACAAATGCGCACCAGGGATTAGTGGAAGAAGTTAGTAATTTATAAAAATACACACAAACTCTGAGGGGATCAACCCCACCTCAGAACAGCTGTGCAGCTGGACGGCTAAGTACTACCAGGAGAAACACCTGATGGTGACTAAACCTAAGCTGCACAGTATAACAAATACGTTAAAATTTATAAAAACACATGAAAGAAAAAAAAAAAACATGAAAACAACTATCAACAGAGTGTATAGAAACCGCCATAAGGTTGGGCACTGGCAAGGGGAAACGGACACTCACACTGAGACATGTCAGCAGACTCGCGTGGCTGCACAGGATCCGGATCTCAGCAACGCGGAGATGGAAAAAAAACGCTGCTGTCTCCGCAGGCTCCGTCTCAGCTACCAGCATACACGCGCAGGATGACCTGTCGTGACACTCTACGTCGTTTATGTACCAAGTACTTCATCAGGAGGTCACGTCAGCGTCATCGCGCGTATATATAGGCGCAACTGATTGAATAAAACCAGCCCCCTCAGAGAAACACCCTTACTTTGCCTAATTGCTAACTGATAAAACACTTGAAATAAGGTTATAGGCAAACAGGGTGTATGACCAACTCATGTGGGGGATGTGTGCAAGTATAAATTAATCAATTTGAAGAGGACAAAATCAAATCCCAGCTGTATACTCAATTTAGTGTACCCCTTACAATGTTAGAAAAACTTCTGCCAAAACATTGGGGATATTAAAAGCTGATCCCATTTGGGTCCCCAACTAAGTCCAAACCAGGGATAGTGTTCAAACGAGCATAACCTTAAAACACATTCTAGGCTCAAGTCAAGTCTCCAGAGAGTCATCGTATCTGGAGATATTAAACGTCGTCAGAGTTAAAGGTTACTAAATTGAGTAATAAATGCTGGGATTTTTGATTTTGTCTCTTCAAAATTGAATTAATTTTACTTGCACACATTCCCCCACATGAGTTGTCATACACCTGTTGCTAGTAACTTATTTCAAGGTGTTTTACTCAGTGTAGCAATTAGGCAAAGTAGAGGGTGTTTTCTCTGAGGGGGGCTGGTTATTCCAATCAGTTGCCGCCTATACTATACGAGTGGGATGACGCTGTGTGTACGTGACCTACTGCGAAAGTACTTGGTACGAAACACATAGAGGTCATCGACAGGTCATCCTGCGCGTGTATGTGGTAAGCTGAGACGGAGCCTGCGGGAGACAGCGCGTTTTTTCCATCTCGCGGTGCTGAGATCTGGATCTGTGCAGCCCCACGCGAGGTATGCTGACTGTCTCGTGTGAGTGTCCGTTTCCCCTTGCCAGTGCCCAACCTTTATGCGGTTGTTTCTAACAAATTGTTGATAGGTGGTTTCATGTTTGTTTTTTTCTTCATGTGTTTTTATATAAATTTTACGTATTTGTATACTGGCAGATTAGGGTTTAGTCACATCAGGTGTTCTCTGGGTAGTAATAGCCGTCCAGCTGCACAGTCGGTTCTGAGGTGGGGTTGGATCCCCTCAGAGTTTGTGTGTGTTTCCCCTGACGAGTACGGATGGTGTCTGCAGGTTCCAGCTACTCCTATTTTCTAAAGGTAGGGTTCTTCTGTGAGTTTCCGCAGGAGAACATATCAACTCTGGAGACATGAAGCTGCTGTACCTGGAGTGGCGAAGGAGTCTTTTTCAGCCCCCTTCCATCATCTCTGGATTAACACTTTTAACCTAGTTAACGTGTATGTTCCCACAGGTGGGCAAGAGAGGTGTGAGGTTCTTTGTAGGCTGTCGACTTACCCTCAAGGTCTGGGACCGAGTCAGGACAGAGTCATACTCCTCTTTTGTCGGCCTTGCAGGACCTAATGCCCACTCTCCTTAGTCGATGTCTGGCGGGAACTACATCAAGGAGAATCAGATACTTACACTATGTTACAGTGTGTACATGGGTCTGGTTGTCCCACTCGCGGATCGACCAGCTTTATATATCTAGAAACCTCATGTTGCGAGCCGGTCCAGTGCCCATTAGGTTGGTGCCGTTAACGGACCACAATGTGATCAATGATTGTTTGGCGCTGATTGCCATCAGCGACCATGGCTACCTATGGCATTCAACAATTTATTGTTGACGGACAAGGGCTTACAACGTCCGGTCCCGGAGTTCGGGGTGACCTAGCGAGTTTGCAAGGGTTGACTTGGTGCCACTTGAGTCAGTTAGGTGAGATTGGGCAAGGTTGCCATTGCGCCTTTTGTGTCAGAGTATGCCAAAGGGCAAGCAGGCAGCCTGTTGGTCAAAGCCAATCCNNNNGGGGGGGGGAGGTGCTTAATATTGAGAAGCGACTGCTTCATAGAGAGGAAAAGCATCAGGCTCAGGGGGCGTTCTTGCGATTCCACCAACATTTTCTTTGGGAGATGGATCAGGGTCACGCCTCTTCTACACTCTTGAGAAAAAGAGGGGAACACTTCTGATGGATCTGGAGAGCATCTGGAATATGGCCCGGATGTTTTATTGTTCTTCTAGTTTTACCTATTTATTCCAACGTGTTCTCTCCAGATCCCATCAATCCAGGTGCCTGCTGGGTGCTATGGGAGGGACTTCCCATGGTCAGCAAGGGCAACAGAGAGAGGTGGGATACGCCTTTTTCTCTTGCTGAGCTCTCTGACGCCCACCATCTCATGCCCTACGGTAAATCTCTCGGGCTGGACGAGTTGCCCTCAAGGCCAGTGAAATGCCCCTTTCTTGTAGACTGGTAGTGCTAACTTTTCTTCCCAAGAAAGGGGATCTCCGCCAAATAAAAACTGGCGACCGGTCTCGCTCCTATGCATGTCATCTTGCTGGGGCTCAAGTCCATGCAGGTAGAGGTGATTCACCCCAACCAGTCCTATAAAAGGATTTGCTGCACTAGTCTTGCAGGACTGGTCTGTCTCTCGCTTTTCCCTCCCTAGATCAAGAGAAAGCATTAGACAGGGTGGATAACCGATACCTCATAGCCAGTCTGCATGTGTACAGTTTTTGCCCACGTTTCGTGGGCTGTCTAAAAACTCTGTATGCCTCTTTTGATTAAGATCAATTAGTTTCTGACCGCACCCATGGCATTTGGTAGAAGAGTACGTCAAGGTTGCCCCTTGTTTGGTAAACTCTATGTGCTAGCCATTAAGCCCTTTTTTTGTCTTAGAGAACCAGACATACGGGTAGTCCTTTCAGCCTGCACTGAGGACCTACTCCTCATGGCCCAGGACCTGGTTGATCTGGAGCGGGCACAAGCATGCCAAGAGGTATATACTGTGGCCTCTTCAGCTCAGTCCAAATGATCAGGCCTTTTAGAGGGTTCCATACACGTAGACTCCTTACCTCCCACGTTCCATAAAATCTCATGGAAGGCAGATGCAATCAAGTATCTGGGAGGCTACCTATCCACTGCGGAGCACCCAGTCCAAGAGAATTGGACAGAGCTTGAGATATGTGTCCTCGCTTGTCTGGGATCGTGGAAGGGTCTTGCGAGAATGCTTTCCCTCAGGGGAAGGACTCTGGTGATCAACCTGCTGGTGGCCTCTTAGCTGTGGCACCATCTGATCACCCCGAGTCCGACCCCTGAATTCATCACCATAATCCAGAGGAAGTTGCTGGACTTTCTCTTTATGGGAAAGCATTGGGTCTCTGCGGGTGTTACGTGCCTTCCTCTGGGAGAGGGTGGTAAGGGAGTAGTGTGTGTGCACTCCCAGGTGCACACCTTCTGCCTCCAATACCTGCAGAGATTCCTGTACGCATACCCTTCTCCGCAGTGGTGCCAGCTGGCATCCAGCTTCCTTCATCAGCTGCACAATAAGGGGTATGACAGGTAACTGTTTCTTATCAAGCCTGAGGGATTTGGAAGAGAACTCTCAGTGTTGCCAGCATACTACCAGGAAAACCTCAAGGCCTGGAGCATGGTCTCCGTGTCTAGAAGTGGCTGTTGGGGAGGACCAAGCCCCTGCTGTATAATCCAGTGAGGGGTGCACGGATGTTGGAGTCCCCCAGCATAATTCACCGCTTTTGCAAAGCACGGATGACCTGAGTCAGGGATCTCATGGACTACAGACAGTCAGAATGGGTGGACCATGAGGTGATCATGCGCCTCATGGACTACACCACCCCAAGAGTTCTGCGCCGTTTGCTCCGGGAGATGATGGATGCCATGGCCCATGATTCATGCACCTTTGGAGGGGTTATTGCAGACCGACGCACAATGTCCACCTTCCAGCTGTATGTGTGGGCCCAAAACCCCGCAAACCCTCTCAGACTCCTCTTGTAACCAGCCTAAGCAGGCTGGGGACCATACCCTTGGCATGCATTCGCGGCATGCTGAGGAGGTGACTGTACTCTCTCATTCTCCATACAGTGCACTACATTGCCCTTGTCGCCCGACCCAATACCATCTCGAGGCGATTACTACCAAAAACTGAGGGCGAGCGGCTCCAGGGAGGGAACTCTATTCAGAGTTAGTTCCCCGCTCTACCACTGAGCTCAGGAGAGTACCTTGCCCACTTCACAGACACATTTATTTTAGTTGCACAAGACTGCAGCTCCTTTTTTCACTTTTGAGCGGCCTCCTTCTGCAGTTCTGGTTGGACTTCTCCCCTCATATTTTTATTTTTGGGTGCCCAGTATCCTGGAACAATAGGGCACGGGATCTCCATACCAACCTGCTCCTCACATTAGCCAAGCTGGCTAAAAATAAGTCCAGGAAGCAGCGTTTAGCTGGGGAGGCTTCCCCTGACTGCCGGGCTCTTTTCCGGGTTCTGGTGCACTCCTGTATCTGGGCAGAGTTCACCCATACTGTGCCCACTGGGCAGGTACCTGCATTTACCTCCCGGCGGGCCTTAAGTGGGGTGCTCTGCGTGGTATCCACCCATCTGGTTTCTTTTCAATTACACTTCCTCCTTAGTGCACTTTAATTTTAGTCACAGTACACTGGCTTCAGTTTTATTTTCAGTCAGTTTTAAAACCTTTCCTTTTCTGTTTAGTCTGTGACCAACCAGATGCCATATTTCACTGATTGATATCTTCTCTGCTACTTCCTTTCTACTACAATTGGATTTAGGGCCTCATGCAGTAAGCCCCGATAAGGCTTTTTCGGCATTTTATAGCCGGTTTTTGCCCTCCTGATTCAGTAAGCCCCGATAAGTGGGAATTATCGGCAACTTTTCTTCCGAAAAAAAACATTTCGCCACCCGGCTGCCGATAAGCCACTTATCTGGACTTTTTTTTCCCGCCTGAATTCAGTAAGCCCCGATCAGCTTTTCGGTGCTGATCGGCAGGCCAGATTGGAGATTTTATGGCCAATCCGTCCCGCCAACTAAAGTTGGCAACTTGCTAGAGGAGAAGCATCGGCAAGGGCGACACTTAGGAAAAATCAGCCCTTTTTCCTGCCTGTGATTGATGCCGGGGGTCTCCGGAGCTGATACCCGCACCGGAGCCCCCCGGCATGCATCCGAGGCAGGAAAAAGGCATTTAAAAGCCACTTCATTACCTTAGCGGCTAACCGCTAAGGCAATGAAGGGGTTAACCCACCGTGCCAGCGTTATTGTGGGTAGCGGGGATGGGTGAGGGGGGTATTTGGCCCTGGGTGTGAGTTTAGGACTTGCGGGGGGGATGCGGGGGCACTTAACCCCTTCACGACCATAGCGGTTAATACCGCTACGGTCCTGAAGGGGTTAAGGCCTCCCGCTACCCACCCGCAAGCCCTAAACAACCACCGTTGGGGCTAATGCCCACTTCACCCACCCCCACTACCCACAATAATAAAAAAACACACCCCAGCCCCACAA